>JZLH01S0291802.1:33567-45539 GCA_001188425.1 Eucidaris tribuloides
TCTTTTGTGGCATGCATATTTTGATAAGCAATTATGCTTGCTATTAATCCACCCGTGTAGGAATAGCGGAGGCAATATTGCAGATACATTCATCCAATATAGGAATTTTGTGTAGAAATTCCTCCTCCAAAATTTATCATCCAATGAGCGCCCTTATGACACATTAATTTCAAATCAGAAAGAGGGGTTATATAACCTGAATAACAGACGCGTAGCCGGGTGGGAGACGTGTGAGTACGCACCCCCAAAATCTGAAACGTCCACTTTGACAAAAAAATACGTATTTTAATCATTATAGGTTTTTACTTATTGTTGACTGTTCATTTCACGAAACTATAGTGTTAAGAAAGGGTCAAAATATGCTTATAAAACCTCTAGAACTCGTCACATTCAGGGGGTTCCGCCCCCTGACCCCCTCCCCCGATAAATATCATCACCAAGTTTCAAGTTTCAAGTTTCAAAAAGTTCTGAAAATAACCTGCCATCAGCAATTCATGATAAAACAAATTATACCACAGGAGGGGCAAAAAAGGAGTCTAAAAGTGGAGTGCTTTTTAATTATTGTCGATTGTCCATTTCACAAAACAATAGTGTTATCAGAGGGGTAAATTAATTTTTTTTTTATAAAAAATGGCAAAAAACACTATACCACTATACCGTATACTTGGCGTACGCAGCATTTTAAATCCACCATCTGAAAATACCGTTTCGAGCGAGCGACTGGGTGCCCCCCCCCCCCAATGAGTGGACCCAAGGTACGCCACTGGGCACACGTTGGCTCTAAACGCTAATATGTGACAAGGCCCTTAAGGCTGTGTCACACTGCGCCGTCTAACGATTCCGTCTAGCTCCGTCTAAAATATTTACCTCACACGGTGTCAGACGGTGGCAAATGGATTACAATAGAATGGAACAGAACGGAAAAGCACTGTCTGTCAACGTCTTGATACGTTTGTAATCCAGTTGAAAAACGAATTAAAAAGTCCAATAAACGTTTGCTAAACGTATGCGTTCGTTTTTCAGACGGAATCATTAGACGGCGAAGTGTGACTTAGGCTTTACAGAAGATAATTTGACATAGTAAGACATCGGTACGGGTATTTTACTTATAGGCAGTGAATACACATAAACAATTAAACTCCCTCCCTCTCCAAGCACACATACACTTATAAAATATAAATGCACTACTGCATAGCACTTTAAACGTTGGAAAAATGCACTTAAGAAAGCACAAAGTACAAGTACACTAAACTTTTCCTCCTTGGAAGGGAGAGAGGCATATTGATTTGTACATCCTTCCCTGCCACGTCAAAGTACTTCGTCAGTTTGGTTTTGTTTAAGGCAAGAAATCGCATTGGTACCCTCCCACAGCACAGCAAAACACCACTCATGCCCTTAGGATATTTGGGAAAGACATGTCTGTGAAATCTAAAGATCATTAATTACCAAAAATGTGAAAAATTCACCAAAGAGTAACTGCTAATTAGACTGTTGTATGGTCATGGTTAGACTCCGAGTAACACTCACTGAACTACGTCAGTCCTGTAGTATTGGTTCTGTGTTTATGCATTGGTCTATGAATAATAATTTGCATAATGACTTGTGCGTAGAACTTGTAACGTTCAGAAGGCATGTGATAACATTTTTTTTTTATTTCAATAGATAACACGTACCGTATTATACATGCTGAACACGCATGAACTGTACGGGTTTGAAAGAAGACTGGTAGATATACTGGTAGAATATTTATTGTTGTTTCTATGAGACAATAACTAAATACAGAGTCTAACGGTTACTATAATTCCACTAAAACTGGGTTTCTACCTTGCTATACTTTGCTAAAGGTTCTTAGATGGTATGTTCTTCTATATACCAGTCTATTTAAAGGCCGGGTGTTTCTTTAATTTGCACGTCTAAAAATTAATATTATGCAATTAAGCTGGTATATAGAAGAGAAAGCTATTTAAGAACCTTTAGCAAAATGTAGGAGCTAGAAACGCAGTTTTAGTGGAATTATAGTAAACGTTAGACTTCAATTTGATTTTTTGTCTCTAGTGACAAAAATTCAACTAGTAGTACCAGTCTGTTTTAGACAATGTATGCAGGTCTCTTTTTACCTCGGTGGACAGTGCCACTGTACTGAGAGCTAAGTGCAGTAGATTTGTTTGCACGTAGATGACCTTGAATTCCTTTTGTGCCTGACACATGCCAGCACAAAAGTAGGTCAACTGCCCGGTATTATAGAAGTACTGTAATAGGCCTGAATTGAGATTTGAAAGTGTGTGCCTAGAACTTACACTACACAATTATTGTTTTGCTCATTTGTCAAAATCTAGGTCATTTCTTATCTTCAGATTTCACAAACAAGTCCTCTATAAATAGCCTAAGGACATGAATAATGTCTTGCTGTGTTATGGGAGATGACAAGATTCCCAACCTGTTACAATGATAATTTTGAGGCTATCAAAAGAGACGCACTGCCTTTAGAGGCGCTGCTAGAATTTACAAAAAAATATCAAACCGTACTGGGCATTTTAAGAGTAATGGGTTTCAAAAATTTGCCTAATTAAAGGGTTGAAAACTTTTCTACTCAATTACATAAAAGGCATTGCAACCAAAGGCCATCTCTGGCAACCCAACCTCGCATGATCATAATCCCAAAATGTAAACGTAAACATGTATTACACTCCCACACAAACATACATTTCGGCAGAGTGACTCAACCCCACCAATACTACAACAACCATTGTCCAAGAACGTGCCGATAAGTGTTGTTGACTTATCAACATCGAACATGTACTGTATTGTGAAACGATTAGTCTATACTTAAATGATTATCGTGATCTGTATATTCACATCAACCCCACTTGAAAAGTAAATCGATAGATTAGTGTTTGAGAATTGAGACAGGCCAAGTGAAATACGGAAAATGCAATGAAGGTGAGCTAATCTGGACTTGTTCTATATCGATAAAAGATCTACCCAAGACGCGATACGTACGTAAGGAGTAATCGGGCAAACATTTGCAATGTATATGTTGAACCATGGAGCCAGCTCCGTGGTTAGACCATGAACGGCAGTCACGTGCACTCTTCTATTATAGCAATAATTGGCAGATTGTCCAATGGATGGAAACATTGATTCCACCACGTGAGCTACTGAGATGCTCAGCTAGTATATAAAGTTTGGTGAGAAATAGAAACTGTCAATTGTAGTGGTTCTTCGAAACAACTCGAGCAAGTTTATCTTCGATAAAATATGGGTTGTCTGTAATCTGCAGACGACACCGGTCTTGCTTTCAAACGTTTCCAAGGCAATTTATTTGATTTCCTCAGAAATTTGTCGAACAGCTGTACTGAACTTGATCGTCAGTGATAGGCTTTTTAGTGCCGTAATGGCGTACGTGGAGCCTAGAGTAGTTGCAGGAGTCATTGCTGTACTTGTCTGGTTTACAGTGAAAGGTAAGTATACAAATATTAAATTCAACCACTTTTTTATTTGATTTGTACGAAGATACTCCTTCAGTGGTGCGCTATACTTTCATTTCTTCTTTGTTGTCACTAAAACGTGAAGGTTACAGGGGTTAGACAACTTATATTCAATAAGATTCCAAAAAAGAAACCTCACATACAATAAGTCAAGGTGCAAGAATTGAATATGACTTGTATAATTTAATATTGTTTTCCTTTTACATTATTAGCATGTTTTTAGAGGAGGCCCTCATCATTCAAAGTAAATGTCATATTTATTTCAGAATTGGAGAGAGATACTTAAATGTTGCCAGACAGAGATAGTCCTACCATCATGTGAGGCAAAACAAATATATATAACAAATAAAAAACCTGCAATATTGCGAAAGTAATATGCACAGAACAAAAAAGTGCACGCAATAACATAATAACGCGTACAAAAAGTGCCCATTTATAAGGACGGACATACATACAATATGCTGAAGACAAACACAAAGGAATGGGGATATTCACGGTTTGATGAGTGAATTGGTCAGGCGATTAGAGCAATTTAAAGGGGAATGAAACCCAGACATCTTACTGAATTCAGAGAGTACAGGACAATACAAGATGGAAAATAGTGAAAGTTTGAGCAAATTTGGTTGAACGGTTCAAGAGTTATGACGTTTCAAAGTTTATTTAATCCTTGTTATGGATGATCCTTAAATTGGCAACTCTCCATTTTTCAGATGAAAGTGTGGAGAACTTCCCATTGGATTTGTACACAAATTTTCAATAATTTGCAGTTTTCTGAAGTGTCATTTGAGAAAGTATCTAAATTCTTTCAGAAAAACACGTAGAATGATTTTCGCTAGGACATACTTGCACAACAGGCAAGAGCAATTCAGATATTTGATAAAAAGTGAGAATAAGTGAAAATTTGTGTACAAAATCAATGGAGAGTTCTCCACACTTTCATCTAAAAAGCTGGTAGAGTTGCCAATTTAACAATCCTCCATAACAAGGATCAAATAAACTTTGAACAAACATAAGTCTTGAACAGTTCAACCAAATTTGTTCAAACTTTCACTAATTTCCTTCTTGTATTGTTCTGTAATCTCGGAATGCAGGAATGTGTCTGGGTTGCATTCCACTTTAAGCTATTGGAGTGACTTGGTTTTAAATTCGAAATCTACATGTTGAATGTCAGGAGTGCAAGAAAGCGAGCACGTTAACAATTATTCTGGAGATCTGCGATAATAGGGGTATTAATTGGCTGCATACCTGGTGCTCTGAAGCTGAGCGTGTAGTTAAATACCTGGCAGAGGCGTCGATGGGGGGGGGGCAGGGGGGATTGCCCCATACCACATGAGAATATTGGGGGGGTGGGAGCAAACTATCGTTTGCCCAATAATTTTGACAACTATGAACAAGTCGCATAATATGCAATGCAAGTTTTAAAAAAACATGAAAGCAAAATTGTCACATTTTCGGCGCGCTTTGCGTCGAAAATTTTGGACATTTTTCACTTTTTTCACTTTTGCCCCCCCCCCAATCCGAAACATGGATCGACGCCCGTGATACCTGGACCTTTAGAATTTAAGGTGCCAATCATACATTGTCCTACATAATAATGGTATTCAGTCGTAATCTCCTATTCCCCTACCGTTACCCATTCCTGTGCAGCAAAAAAGAACGATTTGCTTCTACATGTCAGTCAGTTTTCTGTCACTTTGACGTTTTGAACCTTAACACAATTCTTCTTTGACAGTTTTTTTTTGGTTACAAAAAAATGACCCTCTTGCTTTGAAGAAATCGCATATTTTGAAAAATAATGATGTATTACGTGAGAGATTGCTAAAGGTATACTAGTACTATCTAGGTCAGTCGAGATATGTGTTTCACCATACACACGTAGAAAAATGAGTTCAACTTTGCACCTTTAGAGGTGCAGACCATTGTCACACTTGGAGCACCTTTAAAGGTGCAACTTTGCACCCTTCAGAAAAGTGCAAAGATGCACCTTTCAGATTTGCACATAAAATGTGCATGAGGGCACCATCAAAAAATAAAAGTCTTTAGGTATGAACCGATTGGGGTTCGAACCCACGACGTTTCGAACATGAGGCGGACGCTCTAATACTACGCCATCACGCCGTTGCTTACTTATACCTGATAAAATTATGTTAAAGATGCATTATTTCAAACTTGTACCTATAAGCCTTTGTTTCATTCTCGGGATCCTAGAGACGAGCTATTCCATTAACCTGTTCGTTTTAAATGAACTTCAATTACTAGAATCCAGTTTTATTATATTACTTGTTGCTATGTCGGACAAGCCTCGTACAAGCTTATGTCAAGAACAACCTTTGTTTAAAAGGTATCGGTGGAATTTGAATATGTTACAAAAACGGCCTACTAGATGCCAAAACTGCACCTAAAAGGTGCAAATTTGCGCCAGCCCACGCAGTGGGGCAAGTGCATAACCGTGAAAGGTGCAAATTTGTTCGAATACCGCGGTGGAAATGGCTCTGCACCTTTTTGAGCAAAGTTGCACCGTGTGTGCACCTTTATTTCTTCATGTGAAAGCTCTAACACCTAAAGGGCCTACTTTTCATTACCTGTTAATAAGTCGCAGGCTTATATTGTATCTCTACAGTGTCCGGCCGAGAATGCACAAATAAGGAGAACATGTCAAAAAATGCCCCCCCCCCCATAGAAAACACACAAAACCATACAAGAACAAAAACAAAATATTCCTGTTCTGTCAAAAAGAAGCATACATCAGTTAAAAAAAAAACTATTAAATCAGTAGGTTTACATTTTCCCAGAAGTTTGACATCTTATCAAAATATTTTTTTTTAGTAAGAAAATTTTCGACCATTTTTAAAATAATATCAAAGGGGGTAAATTTGTTTAAAGGTACACTAGTAAAAATCATAGGAGTGATTTTAAAAAATTGTGCCCCCTAAGATATTTGCTTTGATTTGTTCGCTGGCGGGAAAAATATCGGGAGAAGTGTGGCTGAGCGGATTCATTTTTCGGGGATTTGTTTTTCGCCTACGAGGCACCCCCCCCCCCCCCATAGGCGAGTTTTCGGCTGCTGTTGGAAGAAATTAGACCGGGAAAACTACCCAAGAAATTTTGGGGGAGACATTTTTTTCCCCGATGGATTTCGCCCAACCCCCCCCCCCCTTCCCCAACCCAACGCCGCCACTGGTACGACAGAGTAAGAGTAAATGTAGTATAAAGTCAATTTCAGTACGGTGACTACAGTGCAAAACTTCAAAATATCATTAATAAAGTGTATTTCCATTGGCTCTAAGCGAAAGTGTATTTGTTGTTTGTTCGGATGAATTATATCATTACTAATTATTGATATGATGATAGTTATGTAACTGCTGTTTCAGACAGTCTGTAGGCATTTATCAGAATTCAAACAATATATTTAGGGTGTAGTTTCGGTCAAACTACCTCCCTTCCAAACAGTATGGTGTCATCAAGCTAAACATCCTAAACGAACATCAAGAAATCGAAAATGGATTAGAATAAAGTTTATTATGATTTTCAAATGATCAGTCAGATGATATATTTTATGTGTAATACCAAGGGCAAAATATCACGAGGTACAGGTATTTTTTTCATCATTTCTCAAAAAATGGAAACGTTGTAGGAATGTAGTATTCAGAGCATTACATGTAATATAATCAATAGGGTCATCTAAATAACACAAAAGGATATAAAACTGATTATTCACCTATAAGCTAAATTTTAATTCTGTCTTTAGCTAAAATGGTTTTAAATGACTGCCATCACTGTATCATACTTTTAGAAGTAGACGTAGCATTGGGGCCAAAGGGGCATGCCCACCGTCCATCTAAAGTCTAAATGTGATCTGTCACCACAAATCGATCAATAAGTCGCAATGGAGGTTTTCGTGTAAATTCAGTAAATAGTCGAGTTGGGTTGCAAAAGTTGATTCTGGGATTCTGATATTTTCTTAGGTACATACATTAATCTTTTACCTGACCAAACTTGAGGACCAGAAGTGATTCAGAAGTATGATTTTTCTTGGATTGAACTTCTACCATGTTTTTGCAGGAGCTTAAAAATTTGACCGAATTTGATCTTCCCATCACGAGAGTAACCATAATATAACTCTGAATATAATTGCTTGTTATCCAACATCACCAAGTCCCCCTGTAATAATTTTAATATCACCACAAAGCTGCCTGTATGAACTATTCATTGATGATACTTGTATGAGCTAAAATGGATTGTCCAATCCACAATTCTCATTTTGAAAGTGATTAGTTTTCCTGTGCTTTCTATGGAACAGTTGTCAAAGGCCTTCCGTTTTGGGGCACTACCTTTGCAGCCGGTTTTTTTTTTGCACTTTCCTGATAATGGCTTGCGTGATGGTCCAAACTTGTGAGCAGGGTTTTAAATGGGTTTGCTTCGCCCATCCTAGACAAATTATACATCATTTGAAAGCTTAGAGTCTCTACTGTAAGACGGTATGAAAAACACAATTTCCTGTTTTTCCGACTTATAGTGCGTTTTGTGGTGACAGGTCACAAATAGAAAATAAAACAAACTTACGTGAAAGGTGGGGTTAGAATTTGAGGAGCACTTGAACTGTAAACATCGTACATATAATAGCTATGTTGAGTGTCTACTTATAACTTTAGGAAGCCATGTATGGAAACATACATGATTAACATTTTAGAAAGAGCTCTCCCAATTTTTAACTAATCTTATGGGCGAAAATTATTAATTAAAATTCAACTCTATACGGATGTCTATATGTCTTGCAAAAAGCGGTTGACAAGGTGATTGCTAAGACACTAGATAACTTGAAAGATGTGCTACAAACAAAAATTGAGAAAAATGAGTGCGACATTTTAACTTTGGAGTCATCTCTCAACAAATTAAAATTGGAAAATGATGCGCTCAAGAAAGTTGTGCAAAAACAGCAACAGCAATTAGATGGTCACGATCGTGAATTGGATGACTCGCAACAGTACCTGAGGCGGAATTGCATTAGGGTGTTTGGTGTACCAGAGGTGACGAATGAAAATACCGATGATCATGTGATACGAATTGTGAATGAGAAGCTTGGTGTGGAGTTATCGGAGAAAGATATTGATAGATCACATCGAGTAGGCAGGCCTCAGCGTGAGTCGTCAACACAGCGCAATCCAAAAGCTGCACGGCCACGTGCAATCATAGTGAAACTGTGCTCGTACAAGAAGAAACGCCAGATATTCCTGAATAAGCGAAAACTTAAAGGTTCAGCAATATCAGTGTATGAAGACTTAACGAAAGCTAGACATAACCTACTTAAATCAGCTAAACAGCACGAAAAAGTTGAATCCAGCTGGACTATGAATGGCAAAGTGTTTGCATCAGTACGTGCTACAGGAGGAAACACTGTAAAGAAACTTGTATCCAACATAGCGATGCTACAAAATCTTTAAAAATATATACAACTGTAAATCTGACTGAGTGAATTGAACTATCAGCTGTGAATGCGTACATGTAGAATATATTTGGATATCTGTGAACCTTTGTGGACATTATTTTTTTCCTTTTTTTTCCAGTGGTAGTTCTACATGTATAATGCATAATTTGATAATGATACCGTGTATTGCTTGTGTTGATGATGTTGGGTAGTTATTGCAGAATCGGTCATATTCTCTTGACGGTCTACCCAAGTCTTTTATTTTTTAAGATACAGCATGCCTCGTTATGATCCTGTTTGAGACATTCAGCAATTGTTTTTTATATTAGTTGACATTATATAGATTTTTTTTTTTCATTCCTAAAAGTCTAATTGAATGTTTAGATTTTTTTTCACTTTTTTGGGGTTGTTTTTAATACATATATATGTTAATAATTCTTAAATGTCTGAACCAATACCACAATGTACATGTTTGAACAACAAACAAAGTGTGTCTGTTTCCTGCAGTTTATGTAAGGTTTGCCATAGTATAAATTGTCCTTTTGTTAAATCTAGTAATATCTCTTGTCGCAAAAGAATTCATGAGTGGACCTGTTTGTGTGTCAAACTTAAAGGACATATTTCCTTTTCCAAAACAAGAAGTGATGTGGAAGGAATTTTTATTATTGTAGTAACAAACTTTAATTGCCAGCATGTTTTTTGGATTAATGCCTGTGTTAAATGAGTGGAAAGTCAGGCTGAGTCTGATATGGCTTGTGATAATGCAGGCAGAATGATTTTAGTATACTCCCTGTAAGATATTATCTGGCTAGAGTGAAATTGATACTCTATTGTCACTAGGTGATGTAAATTATTTCAGTGCAGTTGATTTTATATCCTAGAAGTCTTTTTTCTAAAAAATGTGAATGATATATATACTTTTCTATGGAACATAGAAACACTCGTTTCGCAATATATGCATTTCGGACTGTGGATCACAGACAAAGCTCAATGTTATTTAATTTAGATGTTATACATTTGAAAATAAAAATCGTACAAATGGCGAGTGGAGTTGGCTCTGTTAGTTTTCAATACTTTCACATATATTGTCAGAACTGCTTTAATGTCAAAAATCCACCAAATTATGACACTCTGGTTCATTGAAATAATTGATGCGCAATGGTAAAATGTAATATTTGGTGTGGTTGTAAGACCACAAAAAGTAATATTCAGAATTTATTAATATAAATTGATGAAACATTACCATACTAAGCAGTGAAAATAAGTAAAGCATTTTGATTGGTGATTTCAATAATAACAATACTGACAGCTAAGTACTGGTTGTGTTACAATTTTCTAACATTTCTGCATTGAAATGGATTATTTTCCTATGATTGATAAGGCAACCCGTATTACGTGAATCTCGGCATCACTGATCGATTAATATCTCACAAAATGTGTTTTGAACAAAATATTTTTCAGGTATTATCTTTGCTGATATTAACTGATCATTTCCCATATTTTTGTAATCGTAATATGATATGACGTTTCTCCACACTATCAATATGCAACAAGAAAATTAATTCTCATGCAATCAGCGAGATTAACGCGTGACCTAGTTCTACGGAATTAGGTCTCTATTATAGCACATGAATGACACAAACTCTGGGCATATAAATATTTTTCAGAATCTTTTAATGGTGCAAATATACAACTTATTTCCTTAAGGAAAAAGCGCAATGAAACATGCTTATAAAAAAAGCCATGGGTCTGCAAAAACTGTTTGAAATTAATTACCAAAATAAAAAAAGCTGTATAAATTCTTTTGTTGATGTATCCGTCTTACCATACTAAAATAAATATAAAAACAGTCCGGAATAAATGAATTGGGACTTTAAGATCAGCAAGACAGAGAATTACTTCAATGTAAGAAGGTGTGCAATGTTAACAAACGTGAATTTAGCTGGAAATGTGGAGCACATTAAAAGATTACTTGAAGTCAAACCTAAATTACCTTCTTCTTATAAACAATGATGTGACGATAGTGATGAGATGAATCAATAGTCTTAATATGTTAATGAATACTTTTGATAATATTGGGTCAGTACTTGCAATAAATTCTTCCACTAACCAAGTCTTTCAAAGTATCTGTCATGATGACTTATTACTCATCTAAGATTTTTTTAACAACCGCGAAACATGAAATTTTGAACTCTATTTCACAACTGAAGATACAAAACAAGCTGTGAGGTATGATAGGTTATAAGTCCTAAGTTGTCAAGAGGTACTAACTCTATAGCTGAACCTCTAGGCAATTTTATTTAACTTATCCTTAATACTACTGCGCAATTGTTCCATATCAATTGCAGTAAGTAAGTATCCCGTTTACAAATCTGGATCCGCATTATTCTCTAATTATCGTCAATTTCTCTCATTCATGTTTTCCAAATATTGGAACGACTGTTTTATCAATCGTGTTGTGTTTCATTTCTGATAGGCACAGTTATTGAGACTGTCATGGATTTAGAAAATTCTTTCAACAGCATTTTGGCACTTCTTAGTATGTATGAAAAGTTAATGAACCTCCTTCAATCTAAGCAACATGTAATTGGTATCTACCTAGACTTGTCAAAAGCATTTGACACAGTAGATCACACCATATTGTTACATAAATTACAAATATACGGCATCAGGGGAATTCCTTTGCTTTGGTTTACTGACTATCTTAATAATAGAAAACAATTTACCGAAATAAATTTATTTTCATCTTGAATACTTCAGTTACTAGTTGTGGAATTCCCCAAGGGTCAATCTTAGGACCATTATTGTTTATTATATACATTAATGATATTTCAAATTGTTCGCCCAGGCTATCATTTATTCAATATGCCGATGATACCAGCATATTTTTTTCATCTAATCATTATGGAAAGTTCAACCGTATTTTTGACACAACGACTCATGTACGCGCGTTGGGGTCACCGTGTCAAGTTGTTTACTCAACGGTGTGCTTGACTGGCCTCCACGATGGGACCGGGCGTTTCCATTATCAAAATAGGGGTTAGACTGTATTGAAGTAA
>JZLH01S0291802.1:59974-70250 GCA_001188425.1 Eucidaris tribuloides
TGCTAGTCATTTAAGTAATGCTAAATCCATTAGAAAACATTGTCAAGAAATTTTAAGCACAATCGTGGCTAGCAAATTACTCAGTCTGTCTACTGGCTGACTCACTGATTACATTCTTTGATGAACAATGTGTTTATTCTACGGGTCTTTTTAAATCGTTCCACGCGCCCAGGGACACAACGAGGATGGGCAGCTGTTACCAACAGTCGAACTTCACATATTCTTTTTTCCGCTAATTTGATAAATTAACAAAGCGAAAGCACACACTTTAAGAGTAAGCGATATTTTGGATCGTGAAGAAAATATGGTTATTGAGAAGTATTGTGGTGTGGACAAACGCCATTGGAAAACGCTGGACGAAAGTACAGGCGAACGCTGACGTTTAGCAGTGGTGAGTGCGGCGGACGCTGGCGGCTGTCACAGGCTGCGATCAGGTTCCGCACGCCAATTGCTTGCAAGGCGAAATGATAACAAAATTCGCCGACGATGAAGCACGAACATCGCGTAACAACAAATTTTTTTTTTTTGTTTTTTTTTTTTTTTTTCTTAGTATGTGATTTTATTTTTTTGTTCTCAGACGTTGACAACATTTTCGAGAATGGTACCCTTGGCGTAGACTGCGACAACAGCACAGTATACATGGCATCCTTTGAACACGGGGATACGCATAGTATATGGCATTATCAAACCCGCAAGTAATAATGCAGGGTTCGTTATGGGTCAAGGGAATTTCTGGAAAGTCGCAGGGAATTCTTGAGCAAAGTACGGTTTTTCAGGAAGCAGAAAGGTGCGCTGGAAGGGGGGAAATCAGCGAATTCATCGGAATTTCCTTCTGAAAAGTCAAGGAAAATCATAGTTTCATGACAATTTTAAAAGATGACGGCGGCTTGGAATTGGGGAGGTCGCTGGTATTCGGCAAAGATGTATGTTGCTCCATGGAAGTTTTTTGAGTATTCTGCTCTGGGAAAGCTCAATGAAACAAGTCAGGAACTCTCTACAAAATGTGTAAGTTGATAGAACACATGTTGGTGAATGGTACACATGATAATAATAATACTGCACAGTCAGACGCTGGCGAACTCTTCTGGTTAAGTAAAGAGGAGGCATCCCGTCGGGACCATCATGAAATATTGTGTCTGTCGTTAATAAGCAAAATTTCTTTATATCAGGGTTGCAAAAACAAAAGAATAGCAAAAAAAAGTGAGCCAAGATACAATACACATGTATGGACCGCAGGAGAATATTGACTATTTCCGTTATAATGATTTTTGTTATATCAGTGTTTCTGTTGTAGACAAGAGTGCAGCTGTACGAACTATGAACATTTACGATCCGTATAATGGCGCCTTAATGACAAGGAAGTTTCTAGGCCTCTGTAAGACCAATTAGCAAGATACAGTTCTCATTGGTATTAGGGGTAGGGCTATACAGGGGGGTAAAAAATGGTGATGTTATCAAATCAATTTTAGGCTCATTGCTTATTTGGTGCAGTTTGATCTCAACTGAGCATTTTGACACACGAATTTTATGAAACATCGGGTAAAGAATTGAGAAGGTGCCGCCCAAAGTTAAACTGTTTTTGGCCGCCGGGGTCATCCTGGGCGTCTGAAAATGCGTCAATTGTGCGGTGGTTATTTTCATAACTTTACGCGGTCTTGGCAGCCAACATCTTCAACGCATTGTATTGTGGCCAGTATGGTCCTGGTTTTCTTGCAGCAAAGAAGTTCATTTATAATGATGAAATTTGACTTAGGGAGAGCTTACTTAACTCTGAAGGAGGAGGGAGGGGCTGGGGACTCGCTGGAGGGCCCCACGCCCCCCCCCCCGGCGCCCGATGTCTTGGATGGCGATATAGCCAGTATTAGCAATGTGAAAACTCTTGCCCGCGATGTTTTATGAGTTTTTTACTTTGCAGTTTTGCACGACTTCACTGAAAATCAACCCAAAAAAAGACGAAGAAGGCCGGCCGCCCGAAACAAACTTGATGGGGGGGTGTGGGAACGGGGGACGGCGAGTCTGAACATCCATCTCTCCGCAGCACAGTATTCTTTTGTAAGCTGTCGGCGCATTACTGCGCACTAATTTTCAACCATTTTGGGTGTCATTTCTAGGTCTTTAGGGGTTAAAGAAATGCATTTAAGAATATCTTAATTTTTACTTGCTGAATCCACTTGCTTTGTCAAATTTACATTCACTTTGATTTTGTCAAGGATTAGTTGGCTGGTAATGTCCTCACTGTCATAGATGCTGCCATTGTTTCGGAATCACATCGACACTCACTTTGTACTTTCCATATTTTACACTGATAGTATAGTAAATACAATGTTTTTAATCAATTAACAACTGGATCAATACTACCACTGGTTCTTGTAGCAACGCAAACTATTGGTAGAACACTTCTTACAGTGCACTCTCGTTATAAAACACACTGATTAACAAGAAGTTCACTTATATAAGAAAGTAAAATCTCTGGTCCCGATAGCTTGGATTTCGCATTTGTACTTTTAATTGTTTTTGTAAATCCCTGATTATAAAGAAATTCCGTTATAAAGAACAAATTGTGATGGTCGTCCAAGGATTCTTTATATCCGAGAGTGCACCGTACATAGTAACAGTGTACCTTGGCCCCAGTACTAAAATTCAATGATCATGAAACAGCATATTCATTCATGACAGGTTGTTAATATGATGAAAAATGGAAAGCTTCCCATAGTCTTGGGAATGATAGCATGTATCATGGATGCTGTGTATCCTTATCTTTGGCTAAATTAACGTTCCCTGAAACTGACAATAATCTTCTTAGTTTTACCTTTTTTCTGATAGGACTTTATCTAAACAATTGCCTCTGTATCCACTTTATTGGGCAAGTCAAAAGATAGGACGCGCGCGTTACGTATGGGACATTCAGGAACTTTAACACCTAAGAATATAATGTTAAGTTGTTTCAATTCTTTTAGTTTATGCATGTTATATGCAATGGTATCTGGGGAAGAATAATCAGTATGAAGGATGGTGACAATTTGGACCTGTTGCAATAATATCTTACATAAGAAAATGTGTCGCGTTACGTATGGGGACGCTACAAAAATGATGTTTTTTTTCAACAATATTTTGGAGTTGAAAACTCTCTGAAATATTTGCCAGTCAACCAGACTTTAAATCCAATGTGGTAAAAGGTGGCAATATTCAGATTATTTTTGGGGCAAAGTTTCATTTCATACAAGAAAAGTACTTTTCAATACCTAGTCCAGTCATTTTAAGCTTTTCCACTTCAAACTAATTGGCAACAACGAATTTTTTTCAGACCAAATGCATTTCTTTGAGGTCCCCTGAAAGCACCATATATAAGTCCCCAAAATTTTCTAATAGGGCGAAAGACATCTAATATGGCATAAATACCTCAAAATGGCCGCATGGTGGGATTTTTTGTCGGCAATATCTTTGTGCAAGCATGGGAACCACAAAAAGTAATTTTTTCGGTGTCTATCGTCCATGGTTTTCTAAGTCATGAAATTGGAATATACGATTATAATCATAAGTAATTTCAAACATTCTGACATGCGTAATTTGCATAAATTTGCATATTAATGAATTCAAAAAATGGCCGCCATGTAACCCATTGAAGCTTATGTTAACATAATATCACATTTACAAGTACGATTATTATGTCTAAGAAGATATTTTTGGGCGGTGGAAGAACGGATTTTTGATATGATAAATTATAATTCGCCAGTCGTTGTTTTCTGCAATGCACCTTATTTGCATAAACATGCATATGAAATTACATATTCAAAATGGCTGACATGCTAATCTATTATAACCAATATCTTGGGAGCATAAAACCGTGTAGAAAGTCATTTTGGTGGGCCTATACTCATGTTTGTTTAGGTCAAGGAATACAATTGTGATATCGGTAGTAACTTTTCAGATTCTAATATACACTAATTTGCATATATTTGCAGTATAAGTACATGAAATACTGCGCATATTGGTTTGCCACGTGCCCATATTCGTATAATTAATCTTAGATGGTAATGGTGAGTTTCTTGTAATATTTCCTTGTAAGAATTACTGGCATACAGTTTTCAGGAATATAAAAGACACTGGAACCCTTCATGAATTTGTAGCATAAACGTATTGAAATGACTGTCATGCAATGCACACTTAAAGCCCGAGTTTAAGTTTTGGTAAATGGTAAAACGCTGGGGATTCTTTGCACTATCGTTTTTTAAGATACAACTTTTATCTACTAATACCCTTAAAATTTGCTCGCAGATGAAACTTTCCACATTTTTGAAAAAATTTTACTCCAAATGTAAATCTCGGATTGGGAGAGGGGACCCCGAGATTTCCCATGGGTAATTTTCATACATGTACGCGGGCTAGATTGCTCTTATTAAACATCATAATTTCATCATTATAAATAATTTTTAGTAGGTATGATGCTGTTTTCTGATGTCTCTGGGCGACAATAGAAAATTTGTGACAGATTTCCCGGCAGAAATTGTTCGAATCGAATCCAAACTGTAACTTAGGGCTTTAAGGCTTAATGTTTTATCATAAATATCAAACTGGTAGACTCCTGTGCTTTTTATGGAAAAAGAAATCGGTGTGGCATAATATGTTCAGAGTGTTATGTTAGTATGGTGAGCTAGAAGTGATAAAAAGTCGAATAGATAATGGTATGGATATGATTTAAGGGAAACAGTTGTAAATGTTCTAACAGCTCTATACGCATTACAATGAATGCGGGAATGTGGAAAAGGCGATAGTTCCTCTAGTGAGAAGGTATAAAAAGAGGGGGACGGGTACAGTCAGGAGAAAAGAGAGAGGGTAGTGATAAGGAGCAGATTTGACTATGGGAATTTTTCGTGAAAGGGAAAAGAGGGAATGAATTGATATATTGGAAAGTTATGTTTCGAAGGAAAGAAATAAAGAAGGGCAGATGGCAGTGGACTTTGCGAAAAAAATAATGATGGCAGTGACAAATAACCTTTTAGAAAGACTAGTAGATCACAGAGTAAGATGGGAGGTATAAGTGAACACAAGTGGACCTATAAGGACGTGACTTGAGGCGAGATTTCTCAGATGAGAGACATGATTGGCAGCATAGTGTGCTAGCAAGACACATCGAATGGTGATATTTAAAATGAGCTTAGATAATTGGAGAGAAACAGTTTACGGACATGTAATGGTTGAAAGGAAGGTGGTAAAAACTAGGAGAAAAACAAGTTTGCGCACAGTTCCGAGAGAAAGGTTTGTAAGGAAATGGAAGAGAATGGGTTTGGGAAGAATAGGTGGAGTGTAAGCTGAACATTGTAAAGATATAAGGTAACCAAAGTTTTTCAGGGCGTATCATCTGGAAAGAAAGGAGGGCTACAAAGAGACATGATGGATGGAATAGGGACCGTAATGGAGACCGTACTAGGAGAAGGGCAAAGAAGAAGCCGGGGTTTAAGGCAGGGAGATGAATGAAAGTAAACAAGGACACATAAATCATTGAAGTTGAAGAAAGCAGTGGCAAAAAGCCAAGGTGAGGTATAGATAAAATTTTATGATGAATTTGACACAAAGGAGGGGAAATAATATGATTAGCTAACAGTGAGAGAGGGATGGGCAAAAGACATTGTGTAAGGTGGGTTAATAGAGGATGAAAACGAAATGTTTTGACTGATTAAGAGATGTGTTTTTCCCAGAATATGTTTAAGTAAGTGCTAAAAGGAAGAAATAAGAGAGGGGGAGGGAGAGGAAACAAATTTTAATGAGGAAGTAGCGACCTAGAATCAGTAATAAGAAGTGAGATCGGCAATGAAGGCGAGAATGAAAAAATGGACTCGTCAGTTTGTCACAGTACAATGATCGAGGCCATGGAGTGTTTTGGGTAAATTGGGAGCGGGTTCGTGAAGCTGTTTAATGGGATCTTGGAGAGTGAAAAGGATTGCGAGAAGACGCGCAGAAAAAGCCACTCTGAAAGGATAAAAGTGATGTGGCAGAGTTATAGTAATTATATGAGAAATAATGTGAAGATATACCCTTTGAAAGAGTTGTTGGAAGATAGGGTGAGCCAAAGAAGTGACAATATTTGTGAAGGGGTTTTCAATGCCGGGTAGAGAGCACTGTGCGGATGCAAATATTGCATTGAGGATTGCTCATGGAGAAATAGAAGAGAGGTGCAAAAGAGCTAAGCAAATGTGTGCATGTGGATCTCGAAAAGAGGCCATGATAGGGTGCCAGAGAGGAATTATGGTATTAGTTGGAGAGAGTCGGGGGTAGTGATTTTTGTGATAGTGCAGGATATGTATGAAGCATGTGAGACAGTCACGACGTGTGGCAGTAGGTGTTCATGGAATGGTTCAATGAGAGTTTGATAATTGGCACAAGGTTGCAAAGCGTTATTAGGTCTTGCTTGTTTGCAATGGTGATGGACAGGCTGACAAAATGAGGCGAGAATGGAGTCTCCGCGACCAGATGTTCACATAAATGAGCATTGTAATATCCCATAAGAGGCAAGGAGCAAGGTGTTGTGGGAAAACTAAGAGAGCTTGAGTGATGTTCTGGAGAGAGACAGAGACGGGGGTGGAGTGAAAGTTAGCTGGCAACAAAGTGCATGTGTGTAAATGAGGTATGCAGCTGCAGTATGGTGAAACATGCAAAGTGTAGAGGTAGCAAATGTAGGAGGACTTTAAATACTTGGGCTCAATGGGTGGAAATGGACTGCCAAAGGGGGAAAGAAAAGAGTAATCAATGGCGTGGAGGAGAGTGACATGGTATCTTCGCATAACAAAGGCGGAGGATATAACCGCAGCTATATGATTACTGCCTGAAGTTAATCAAAAGACATGAAGAAGAGTTAAATGTCCCCAGGGTTTGAACAATGAAGCAATCAATTAGAAATAACTTTACGGAGAGGGACACCAAACGTTGGCAAGGTTTCGGGATAAAATGAAGAGGGAAATCAAAGTGTGGTGGTTTGGGCTTATCCAGGAGAGATGCTGGAGTATAAGGGAATATATGTTTTGGAAATGGTGCAGAGGGAGGTGACTAAATAGGAATTTCACTGGACGTTGTTTAGAGGTGATTGAGGATAGATTGGTGTGACATGAAGACATGTCATGTGTAATAGACTGGTAGCGAGATATGGTCATATGAGGGACCATATGGCGCCATTTTGCATGAATTTAATAATGCAAATTTATGCAAAAGTATGTATATTAGCGAAATTGCTAAAAAGTTAGTACTTGATATCACTATTGTATTTCCATTCCGTTTGGACCTAACAAACATGGTATACACACCAGAAATTTGCTTTCTAAGCAGGTTTCATGTCCCCAGATATGGTCATAAATAGGTTAGATGTCGGCCATTTTGAAACATAATAATTCATATCATGTTTATGCAAATTAGGCGTATATGTCGGTAATAGACACGAGCTGAAATTGTCATTAATTGATACAATCCGTTCTTTCTACCTGCAAAATCATCTTAGACATAAAAAATGTACTATACATGATTAATTATGTTGAAAACATAGGCTCCAATGGGATACATGGCGGCCGATTTTGAGGTCGGCATTTATATGCAAATTTAATGCGAAATTATGTACGCCAGAATGTTTAAAAGTTTATAATTATATCATATTTGCATCCATTATCTCAGAACGATAGGTATGGGACAACATAATTTATTTAATGTCGTTTGCCAGTGCAAAAGATATGGGCATAATAAGCCATATGGCGCCATTTTGGATTGATGCAAATTAGATGTCTTTCGCGACTATTAGGAAATTTTGTGACTTTTGTTGGCGTTCTAAGGAGCCTCAAAGAACATGCACTGTGGTGGAAAAATTCTGTTGGCAATTTGTTTTGAAAGTTTGGCCAAATTTTAGGCTATAAATGACTGGACTATACGGACTACTCCAATTCGGAGAAGACCGACGTTACGTATGGGACAAGTTACGTCATGGGACATTTTTGTCCCGCCATTGATTTAGTGTGGAGATAATAAATATTTAAAGGTTCTTTGGGCAAATTTTTTATGGTTTATGGAATTAAAATGACAAAAAATTCAATTTTCCTTAAATTTGTGGCAAAAGAGGGGACAAAAATTTGACATAACACTATTACAGTATCCCTCTGTGTAAGTCGCCAACATGTAGCATTCCGTGTATGGGTTGCTGATTCTCATAGGGGGGCGGTGTGAAGAGCAAAATTTAGGGTAGAATTGAATGGTGCGCCTAGTTGTTTCTTCATAGACCCATAGTCCAAACAAACTACTAGAATCTATTATAAAATTTGAGATATGAGTCAATTTATGAAGTTTTTGGGTTTCTCCGATTCACTTTTGTGTTTATGAATGTTCGCCCATACGTAAAACAGTCCCCATACGTAAACATTCTTTAATTGTCTTATAAAATAAAGGTGCTAATTAAATTTTCAAAGCTTAATAGGGCATTTTAGCTTTCAAAATGTTTAGATTAGAACATCCCAAAGTTTCATTGAAATAAGTCCTTCAAATTCTACGAAAAAACTTAAAAAATCATTCCTAAAATTTGTTAGCGTAACTGGGACATCTCTAATGCTTGGACAGCACCTAATTTGCATAATTAATTGATTAAATGCCACTTTCTGTGGCACAATTAAACAAGATGATGAAAAGGTTGCATGTCCAATGACATTGAATTAAATAATTAGATGTCTCTGGCCATGATTTAATAGGATTTTTTTTTCATTGTCCCATACGTAACCTGAGTTTTACATTTATGCAAATTAACGCCTTTTGGAATTTGCATAAAACTTGCATTAAACGTTGAATTCTACAGAATGCAAACACTTTAACTCTTGAGCTTCACAATGGTATTAAATATTTTTTTTATTAGAATCAAGATGAAATTTTGACACTCTGAGGTTACGTTATCTTGGACTTGCCCTATTAGCAAGCTTGTTGGGTGCTGTGAGTGCTGGGACTATGATGCTCTTATTTGATGATAGGAAAGCTTTCAGTGGCAGAAGTAAAATACCAATAATGAGAATACTCAAAGTCCGCAGCTTCTGTTCAAGGGCTTCTGCACATGATTTTAATATTTCCTCTATCGAACTCAGCTCATGATGTGTGGGCTCTGGCTAACATCAGACATATGGAATAGGTACGTGGGTTTAATTTCAGAGAAGCTGCTGGCAGACTCTTTGAGTACAGGTTTTTTGGCCAGCAGAGTCGGTGCACACAATGACATGGTAAGAATATGCAGGTACACTGCATGTAGTTTATGGAATTTAATTAAGCCCAATTTAACGGAAAGAAGTGATAAGAATACCGCAGAATCGAATGAAATAATGGATTTGCGCTATGATACTTCAAACTCGCTCAGTTTAAACAACCAGTGGGGGAAAATAATTTTACAAATGACAAAATAAGTTCATTTTTACATAAATTATTATAACCTTTTAGCAAGTCCAGGCTATTTGAGGATAATATGAGTTTTTTATTTCTACGCAAATAGTGAAAAAACTGGCACACGCCGTCGCCGCATCGATGTATACTGTGCAGTAATTTTTTTCCAAATATTCTCATTAATTATGCTAATTTCATGCATACTTTATGGCATGAAATGCAAGAAGCTTATTCACTCCAAATCACTAAATAAGCTCGAGCAAATATGCTAATATTTTTTGTCTAAGTCTATCAGACACTTTGTACATGCACTTTGTTACATGCACTTGAAACAGTGCCGTTCGTTATAAAGAACACTGATACAAATTTCGATTATAAAGTAAAGTAAAATCTCTGGTCCCATATCTTTGGATTTCTTTTGTATTCTGATTTGTTTATTGCAACCCTGCACATAAATAAATTATGTTGTCCATACCTATGTTTCTGAGATAATGGAATGCAAATATGATATAATTATAAACTTTTAAAAATTCTGGCGTACATAATTTGCATAAATTTGCATATAAATGGACTCAAAATGGCCGCCATGTATCCCATTGGAGCCTATGTTTCAACATAATAATCATGTATAGTACATTTTTATGTCTAAGATGATTTTTGCAGGTAGAAGAACGGATTGTATAATTAATGACAATTTTCCAGTCGTTATACCGACATATACGCCTAATTTGCATAAACATGCATATGAATTATATGTTCAAAATGGCCGACATCTAACCTATTTATGACCATATCTGGGGACATGAAACCTGTAGAAAGCAAATTCTGGTGTCTATACCCATGTTTGTTAGGTCAAGGAAATACAATAGTGATATCAGTACTAACTTTT
>JZLH01S0291813.1:2039-12853 GCA_001188425.1 Eucidaris tribuloides
ATTCTATACTGCACCGTCACAAAGTCAATGCATCAGAAAAGGGTTCATATTATTTCATATCAATTGTGATGGACCAATAGGTTGCGAATTGAAGGATTTGGAACTTGTGTAAACGAATGGGCCTGCATTGAAGTTCCAAGGATATACTGAATAATGATTAAACTGAGGTCATAATTTGCCCATGCTACGGCATGATAAAATATCACGAAAAATAGTAATCGTATGGAAAATAAGGATTTCAGTAAAATAAGTGTTTATACTTTAATTGAAAAAAAAATGTCAGAGGTAATAATGTCAGAGTTAAAAATGTCAGAGGTAAAAATGTCAGAGGTAATAATGTCAGAGGTAAAAATATCAGAGGAAAAAATGTCAGAGGTAAAAATGTCAGAGGTAAAATGTCAGAGGTAATAATGTCAGAGGTGAGAATATCAGAGGTAAAATGTCAGAGGTAAAATGTCAGAGGTAAGAATGTCAGAGATAAAATGTCAGAGGTAAAAGTAATGTCAGAGTATGTCAGAGGTAAAAATGTCAGGGTAAAAATGTCAGAGGTAAAAATGTCAGAGGTAAAAATGTCAGAGGTAATAATGTGAGAGGTAAAATGTCAGGGGTAATAATGTCAGAGGTAAAAATGTCAGAGGTAAAAATGTCAGAGGTAATAATGTCAGAAGTACAATAAAATGTCAGAGGTAAGAATGTCAGAGGTAAGAATGTCAGGGTAATATCAGAGGTAAAAATGTCAGAGGTAATAATATCAGAGGTAAAAATGTCAGAGGGTAATAATATCAGAGGTAAAAATATCAGAGGTAAAAATGTCAGAGGTAAAAAGTAAGCCAGGAGGTAAAAATGTCAGAGGTAATAATGTCAGGGGTAAAAATGTCAGAGGTAATAATGTCACAGGCATAAATGTCACAGGTAAAAATGTCAGAGGTAATAATATCAGAGGTAATGTCAGAGGTAAATATATCAGAGGTAAAAATATCAGAGGTAAAAGTGTCACTGGGGTTAGCGTGGTTAGTCTCGTTCCAGGCGCTAGTGGGGTATTGCGCTGACGGGGGAAATCATTAAGCCCTGAGGCCTTGATCAAAGGCTAAAAACTGGATACCTCAACGTGAAAGTTATGTGATACATCATGCATACACGGGATGTAAAGACGGGACTGCCCCATGTGAAGGATATGCTTCTCAGTGCAATGTAACAACAGCGATTAACCCGTTGCCTCCAGATTCTGTAATTCCCATAGAGTTAATAATGAATGATACATGACACATCCGCTCCCCGTAGCTTGCATGCCTGAAAACGCATAGAAGAGTTATCCACCCTTTAATGGTTGATGATGGAAAATCTTTCATCAAAATTTCACATTTCATTGGTTTCCAGGTGAGAGTATATCACATTTGCATTACAATGTGAGACTAATTCACTCCATATGCAATAAAAAGATGAGGGATTGGCAGTTCGAACAGGTGAAGTTTTCCATATGGAGTGCCCATTCCATTGGTATGGTGTATGTGTGTGAGAAATTGACATAGTCCCACATATTGATTTCTGTGTTAGTACTTTGTCAGCAGTGGGGATTTGTGTAGCAGATTTGTCAAAAACGAAGTGTTCTCTTGTTTTCAACTATACTCTTTCCTGTACTCTAGTGACATTTTCAGAATACCATTACCATCTGTTTACAGAAGGTTTGAAAGTAGCTGATATTAAAATGATGTTGTTCTGCAAGTACTCAACCAGTACTGTGTATTCTCTTTAAAGATGGGTGGTGTTATTGGGTTGTTTCTAAATCTGCTAAGTACGGAATAGCCTATAAGTACACGTTCTAGTTCTCACGCAACAGGTATGGATTAGTCTGGCTCTCCAACGTGACTGAAGAAAGATTATAGAATCTTTACATTCAAACGAAGGGGTTTTTTTTTTCGATTATGTTTTGCAAAGATCCCTCACGTTCGGGTGTGGATTGTATATGTCATCAGTTTTAAATGCTCGGCTTCCCCTTCTTAATGTGCGCACGAGTTGTCGTGAATCATTTGGGATAATAATGGAAGACGTTGTTGTGAATCATTCAAAGGGGGTTATAATGAAATGTTCACAGGAATTGGCTAACCAGGGTGCCCGGGCGGTGCTCCTAGGCCATCGGCATGTTTATTAATTAAATTCTCAATAACCACAATCCCCAATTTATATGTATTATATCGATAAGGGTTGAAGTGAATCTGTCCCGTCGTTTATAACTCCGTTCAAGGCTGCCGGTGGTGGATCGGGTTACACAGCATTCTGAACTTATCGTAATATGTCCGGTGATGAGGAAGTATCATATTACTTGTTTTCTTCAGCCTGAACTTCAATGCACTCTTCGAATGTAGAACCATTCCAGGAAATCACATGAATTATGAAGAGTAGTAGCCGGGGGGGGGGTATTCAGATTATAGTCAGACGGGGGTATGCCGCTGAGAACTTAGCCTTTTGACAAGGCCCTCTCGCTGTATTACGGGCGAGCGAAGCGAGCACAGCCGAGCGAACAGCGAGAGGGCCATGTCAAAAGGCTACTGAACTGAGAACTCCGAACTCATACCGACATCTAAGGGTCCTTTTGCCGTAAATAGGTACCCATGTCTAAGGATTTCAATTTTTTTTTATTTGAAAATAGCATGTGCGCGAAGCGCGCCGAAAAAGTGAACATTTGAAAAATGGGATCCACGTCTAAGGATGTTTCTTGAAAAAGTCACCCTTCCCAGCGGTACATTCCCGTATACCCAATATATGTGAGTGCCCCCCCCCCCCCTAGTAGCACCCATTTGCATGGCGGGTCAAAACAGCGTGAACTCTTCTTAAAGTTTAAACACAGCCTCATATTAGAATAAGGTTAAAGGAATGTGTGTGAGAAATATCATACCAATCTGTCATTCATATGTATTTTGTGTTTTAGTTTTGATCTGCAGCAAGTAATACACGTAAAGTTCATATAGATTTAAATCCCTGGCATGTTCAGAGATAAAAGGAAAATAGCCTCATGTTAGCTATCGATCAACGGAAATCTAATCACCATTGCACCTAATTTGGAATTATTACGGTCGCCACAGGGAAGACGTTTTAGAAAATTTCTCTAACAGCAGTGAATTTCGTCATAAATGTCATACTCAGGGGAAATGGACCGTATTAAATTCAAATTAGGTGCAATTGAAAGCTGAATCTGATGAACATGCATCCAAAGAAGCCACCGGCGTCAGAAGTTTGAAGGTCTTTTTGCCGAAAATTGGCACCCATGTCTGGGTTTGAAATATTTGAAAATTGCGAGTGTTTGCGAAGCGCGCCAAAAATTTTGAAAATTTGATAAATGGGACCCATGTCTAAGGAACTTTTTGATGAAAAGGGGACCCATGTCTAAGGATTTCTCTTGAAAAGGGTCACCCTTCCCAGCGGCACATTCCCGTTTACCCAATATACGTGAGTATCCACCCCCCCCCCCCGGTTTTTGCACAGGTTACTTGATATGCTTGATGCTTGAATAGTTTCACCCAAGTTGAGGACTACCCCCAATCATATCATATACCTTTAAAGGCAAGGTCCACCCTGCTGTCAAGTTGATTTTTATAAAAGCTGAGCAATGGGAGAAACATATTACTGACTTTGAAAATTCATAACTCCGATATTCTTTGGTGGATTTTCACCAAAATTTCATTAATATATTTCTCTCATTGTCCTGCCTTTACTAAAAGCCAACTTGACGTCAGGGTGGACCTTGCCTTTAAGAAGGGGGACTTACAAGTTAAAATGTGTTTGCAACCACATAATACATGCACAACAAAGACACAAGTGCAGATTTATAAATCACCGAGGGACACGACTTTCCCCGACATAAATCCATTATTACTAATATTTCCCAACACTATGGGCCTACAGTATAAATACGAAGAGAAAAACGAAATATCCTCACAATTATGTGATGATACCGGATATCCTAGTACTACCGAGGGAGCACTATACATCTGCAAGAGAAGTAGTAAAGCAAATTCTAGAGAGGCTTTATAGATTCAATCCAGATGGGTAAATGTGTCAAAAATTGTCCTCACTCTCAAAAGTGGGCAAAGTTTGTCAATGCTCCAGTTTATTGGAACTCCGGAGAAGTGATATTTTCATTCAATACTCGTTCTTCCTGTAAAAAAAAAATCATAAAACTGGTGTATGACTCCCAATCGTAAGTCTTTAAGACAAATTTTGTGGAAAATATTTGGGTCTAATTAAAACAAAAATGTACCTTTTCCTTAAAATGTTATATATAAATTTTCTAAAGAAGATTGATAGATTGCCAAAAATAAAGCCAAATTGCCGTACCATTCGACATAACTGGCATATTCCTATATTGACAGTAAAAGTTTTTAGCGGTATTCTTTATTTTGCTGTATATGTTCTTTTAAATGTCTGCTACTTCTTTGCTTTGTTTTACGTATTGTCAACTGAAAACTTTCCTCATCATATTTTACTAACATATTTTGTGTCCTGTTTTTGGTGCTTCTTATACATACAGGTTACTTTCTTACCAAAAAAACCCGAGTGATTTTCGAGTGAGTTTCGAGAGAACTAATTTTTACTCATTCTGGAGTGACCTCAGGATCACTCGGGGATTCCGAGTAATCCTCGAGGTCACTCCAAAATGAGTGAAATACACACATATTCACTCGAAATTCACTCTTTTCATTGTTTTTTTAAAGAGAGTATATTTTCATAGAGGATGATTGTATGATGTCCGTTAAAACGTATATCAACTCCTGTAAACAAACGGGATAAGCTTTGTGCGGTCCCTGGGATGGTAAAACAGTGTAACTGGAAAATTTGACTTTCTGTGGCAAATGCCTTCCTGGGTAATATGAGGACACTTCTTTCAACGATATTATCGTGATTTTTCTCTCATTTCTCAGCTGGCACAAAAACATCATAACATTGTCCTAATAATGTTAGCTAAAAGTAATGAAAACATTTTCCAAATATGCATGGTCTTGTGATGATCAAGATAACCCCTTTTCATGTAACGTTTAACAAGAATATTATAAAGATGTCAATAAAATGCTTGTTGCTTTCTTGGAAACGTTACGATGTTTGAAAAATGGTTTTAAAACAGACCATTAAGACGTTTTGAACTACATATTATAATAATGTTAAACATGAGGATTATGATGTTGTATTAATGTTAAAAAACGTTATTAAAACATTATTTGGAAAATATTTATGAGACTTTTGGAAATGCTACGAAAACATTATGTGCTAGCTGGGCTGGGAGATAAATACCTCTATCTTAGTATTTTGTATCGTAGTATTTTTGCATTTGTATTTAACTTTAATGCCTGGTATTAAATCATAGACAGAAAATAGTGCGCTTAGAAACGCCCGTATTAAGCGCCAAATTGATGTTTTGTACTATTATTAGTAGTAGTACTTGTTTTTGTTTTTGCTCCAGTTGTGATGGTGATAATCCGCAATATGCAAATAAATTATCAATTATCAGTTTTTTATTCCTTTTTTTGTTTTGTTTTATTTATCAGCATTATGGATTGTATCCCTTTCAATAAAATACCTCGAACAAAATGACATGATTGGGGGTAGTCCTCAACCTGGACCGAACCTACTCTAGAATCAAGTAAACTATGCAAGGATTCTACTGTGAAAATTTTGTAATCAAATGTTGACCCATTTTAAAATAATGTCCATCAGGAGACTATGTATTAGACAAATTTGTAGTGTAGCCTTCTATGGGGATTAAATCTGTCGTGGCTCGATAAAATTAAACTGCTGGCCTGTTCATGCTTGATTCTCCTTAAATAAACAAACTCAAGACAAATCCTTCCAAAAAATAATAATCCATATTTTATTTGAAATAGACAGACATTACAAATAGAAATCTTTCGAAAATTCGAAAATTCATTTTGCCCAATTGATCGTGGGCCCGGCAGCCACTGAGCAGCGCCAGATCGACGTTGCTCTATCCCTAAAAATCGTTGAACGCCAAACAGGGTAGCAGCAACTCCCATCATCTTTTAACGTCTTTTGGTCTGACGCGGTCAGGCTTGAACTCCCGACCTCCCGGTTGCGAGGCGGACGCTCTACCAACTGAGCCAACACACCGGTCAAAAAACAAGTTCTTGGTCTACGTGAGGCCAGGAGATCCACTCCAGCTGGTATACATTTGGTTTATCTTTCATCCAGTTTGGTTCTAAAGGCATTTCTTATTTCTGCAATCATGTCACTAGCTATATTGAAGAAAACCGTTTTACCACCTTACGGCCACGCAGCACCTCAGAGTGTCCTTACTCGCCGCAAGGTCCTTCACTTCACCTGTTGTTGTCACACGTGTGGGTCTTTATTGCTGCAGAGCGGAAATGGATGGCTAGTTCCTCTTTATATCTATAGACAGGTTGACAAGATATCAATAATCCGCCACCTGACCCACTACTTTCCTCGGACTTGACTTCAAAATGACTGGACATGTCATGACCTTGACTCGTGAGGCAACTTGTAGAGTAATACTGAGTCGTTAGTTACTTCTTAGAAAAAGAGCTTAACCGACGAAATACCAGCAAATCCGCAGAGTGTCTGCGGTTCCGACAGGATTACCTCAGCAATATGCACTTTTCTCTTCCAGATATGGGACCCCCACTTGTTAGCCCGCTTTCACTCCAGACAGAACTGTAAGCAGTGGATTGTAGAGTGAAATAATTAATATATAATTTTATGACGTTTTTGTGCTTGCTGGAAAATGATTCATGATAGGAAATTCTCGATAGTATCGTTGAAAGAAATGTCCTCGTATTACCCAAGAACGCTTTTGCCACAGAAAGTCCAAATAACAATAATTAATAATTTACTTTTTGTGATAGTTACTCAAATTACTAATATACTTCATATTCACCATGGACCCAAGAAAAAATACTTTAAAAACTATATGAACTAATTTTTTCCACATCACGCATTTATTCCTCATAACGTAATCTAGTCGCGGGATCTAATTTAGTTCAGATCACTGTTGCTTTTAGGGTTTTCAAATTCAGTGGTTAACAGCCGACGCGTTGGCTGATAGTTTCGCAACGTGTCAGGATTAGTGAAAAAAAAGTTAAGTTCGAAATACTGACTTCCTAAAGTGTTACATTTTTTTTACTAGCGTCATTATGCGAGATTAGCGTAAACGAATTAATGCACACTATACCGTAAAGATTGTGACAAATTGACACCATCAGTGCCCCCTCCCCCTCCCCACCTCACCATTGCCTCCAGCAGGGTCCGCCAGCAGCTGACCAGAATGTTCCCCCCATTATCCCCTATGTGGCTGTGATGTGCGATTAACCTTGGAGGTCTCTATGGATTAACCGAGTATCTGTGGGTATTTCTCTGTTGCAGTGCGACCAGCCGAGGCGACACTACGTGCAGATGGCGGCCAGGAAGCAAGTGACCCTGGAGTTCAGTGACATCTGTCTGCGAATCCAAGGCAAGGATGTCCTCAAAGGTGTGGAGGGTGTGGCCAAACCCGGCCAAATATTGGCGGTGATGGGACCAAGTGGTAAGTCACATCAAGAAAAGTACTCGAAAGGGTAGTGGCATGATTAGGACAAGTCCTTACTTAGGGATGTAACTACTCTACAATCGAGTACTTTGTTTGAAGTCAAAGTTCACCCTGCCGTCAAGTTGGTTTTAATAAAAGGAGAAAAATGAGAGAAACACATTAATGAAAGTTTGGCGAAAATCCACAAAAGAATAACAGAGTTATGAAGGTTCAAAGTTTTGATTTTGTGACGTCACATGCGAGCAGCTCCCCACGTTATGTGATATGAATTCCAAAAGTGCCGTTTTCTCAAAAAATGAAAATGATTTTACCTGTACTTTCAAATATATTATCAGAAACATTATTTCGTACAGGATTCTATGAAAAAAAACATTTAATTATCATGAACCATTAAAAAAAATGGCAATTTAGGGAATTTATATAACATGACATATGGGGAGCTGCTCGCATGTGACGTCACAAAATTAAAACTTTGAAACTTCATAACTTTAATATTCTTTGGTGAATTTTCAACAAACTTTCATTAATATGTTTCTCTCATTTTCTGCTTTTATTAAAACCAAGTTAACTTCAGGATGAACTTTGCCTTAAAGGCTACTGCTGTTTTAATTTAAAGGCCAAATATTTATTACATTCACCATCAATACTCAATGTGACAGGAGAATTTGTTGTGTAGCTTCGTATGGGATCAATTTCTATCAGGGCACCATGATAATTCAGTACTGAAAATGAACACTTATTTCTCCATGAGTAAAAGAAGAAGAAAAAGAAGCCGTATCCTTCTAGCCGTTAGATAAACTCCAGTTGGTACATTGGTGTATATTTCAACTAGTTTGGTTCTTGGGACATAAGTTTACTTCTCCTATTTATTATAATGCCCTTTAACACGGTGCATGTCACGTTAAAGGCAGTGGATCTCATTTGCAAACATCCCGCAGGTCAGGAAAAGATAATCCATGCCCTTAGGCTATTGATGAAGGGCATGTCTGTGAAATCTGGGTGAGAGTAATTGCTTATAATTAGAAAAATGCGAAAGAAAAACAATAGCTGTTTAGTGTACGTTCTAAAGTAGGAATTTATTTCTCGCGAGAAAAAATTCAAATCAGATTCTAACGGTCACTATAATTTCACTAAATCTGAGTTTCAAGCTCCTATATTTTACTAAAGGTTCTCAGATGGCATTTTCTTCTGAACGCCATTGTATTTACACAATGTTATTTTTTAGGCATGCAAAAGAGATCCACTGCCTTAAAACGGCAACGATATTATTGGAAGAAATGAAATGCCTCAAGAACCAAATAAATTGAACCGTATACCAATATACACAGGTTTGAGCCTTATTCAGCCTGAAAGAATGTGTGTTTAATTTGTTTACTTGAGGAGATTGACCAGTATTAAATTAATTTCCGGTCCTGACACACAAATTCAACCGTCACAGCATTTTCTAATGATAATTATAAAACAAAAGAAATAAATTGATGGCAATGAAATTATTACAGCAGAAACTTTAAACACTATAACTTGATTCTAAGAGCATCGTGCCCTTAAGTGTGAACTTCTTTCATTCTCGCTATTTCCCTTTAAAGGCGGTGTAAAGCTTTTTGTGTCAGGAAATTTATTAATATTTCGTTGTATATGTCATAAATTAATTTCCTGGAACTTGAACGCTTTGAAATGCTTCCGTTTTCAAATAATAAAGTAGAAAAAAAAATAAAACTCTCAGGGGCTCCAGACTTTTTGCCATATTGTGTAGTGTACGTAGCAAATTTATATCTGTTCACTGATCATTTAACGCTAGTGCTGTCAATACATAATTCTACCTCACTGAATTTTTTGGAAGCGTTGCTGGTTTTTTTTTTTCGATATCTGGTGTAACAGTACCATAGGGACAATGAAGATTTTTCACTCTTTATAAATAAAAAGACTTAATGATAATAAAGTGAAGTGCAAATTTTCAGGAGGTAATTTGTTTTTTATGCGGTATCAGATTTACTTATAATATTGAAGATTAGCCTAAGTAGCTCAGATTTTTTTTTTGAAAGTAGGAATAGGTAACAATGAAAATCTAACTAATAAAGTTTAAAATTGTAAAAGCTGACAGATTTACATTGACTTAGTTTACTTCCACTTCACTGACTAGCATACAAATAGTAAATGGTCATGAGTGCAATGGTATGGCGGTGTATCGTATTACCGGACACTTTTTATTTGGATGCAGAATTCACACAATAAACTTGATTGATTTTCTTGAAAATCATATTTTTTTCAGTTCATTTAAATGTCTATATTAATATTTCAATCAAAAGGAAGAAAGTCACTTGATTATTCTGACGAAATTGGCAGTTGAACTAACCCCTCCAAAAATTTTCTTTATTTCGCAGCGCTGAATATCGACCTGTATTACCGGACACCGTGTTATGTCTATGGCAAAACGCAAAAGTCGCGCGAGAAGAAAAAAAAACGGAAACAAATAGCAAAATGATATTCTCAAAACAAGCTTGACAGCCATTCACTATGCACGGGCATTAGGAAAATTGGATTATTTCAGGAAAAAGGCATGTATTTGTCATAGATGTGTAAATTTTGTAAGTTTTTTGTGTTCTTACGATGGTTCATACATTTCTTGATCACCCCACTCGACTCGCACATACGATACGCGTAGTCCCGCGCGTCCGGTAATACAATAGTGTCCGGTAATACCATGCGTGGGCATACAAGATTTAGCATGAGGTGAAATATTGAAACATTCTATTCAACGCGGCGAAGCCGAGTTAAATAGAGCGTCTCATATTTCACCGAATGCGAAATCTTGTTCCATTGCACGAATAAAGACCATTCACTATTTGTTTTATACAACACCTCGGACGTCTACGGGCTTGTTTCAAGGTATGAGTGTTAAAAAAGCTTGATTTCAGTCAGGGAGCTTTACTGTAAAAGAAGCATAACAGTATGTTTATTGCTGGCATTGAGCGTGCGCACAATGACTGCGCCTTCTCAAGATTTTTGTATGCGCGCGTAGTATTGTGTACGCTTGTTCTCCTACAAATTACACGCGCGCGTCTTAATACACCGAGCCAGGCGCACGTGACACAAACGGGCGGAATTGATTAATGCGCAATTATAGTTCAATGGTGCAAAAGTGCTTTAACGAGACTGCACTCCGCGTACATGGTTTATGACATCAGCAGAGTTCAAGCAGAGATCTGGTTAGTCTAGGCTCTAGCCGATTTTATTTCGTCTTATTTTCTCCGAGTTGCAGCCAAAA
>JZLH01S0291891.1:83218-93366 GCA_001188425.1 Eucidaris tribuloides
GAGTATTCTCTATCAACCATAACTTCCAAATCCTGACTACCCACAACACCTTTCCCGCTTGACGAACCTTCTCTAATGCTTAGAGTTTCACTAATGATGTCCGCTTCGAGCAAACTCCAAGTCATGAACCTGCAGCTAATGCTAAAGATGAAGGCGTTGGTTATAAAAATAAAGGCTATTAATAACCCGTGAAGACTAGACACAGATACATGTATCTTGTCACGAGTCTACGGGCATACGCGTACAGCGGGGGGGGGGTATTTGGGTTTTTTCAACACACCCCTTTCCCCCTATATCACCACCCTTTTTTGCTATAATGTCACCCTCCTTTTTTCAAAAGGGTGTTTGAACATGTGAATATAGACCTAAAATATGAAATAAATGTTATTTTTTGGATCTTGGAAAAAAAATTCTCATTGCCCCCCCCCCCCCCCCCCTCACGGAATTTGGAGCTTAAAGGTCAAGGTCACAAAAGTAGGTCAAAAGTCAAATGTTAAGATACTAGGGCGTGCCTTGTTTTTATAAAAACGGATGTTAGAATTTAACTTAACCCCTTGGGCTCGATGCTATTGTTGTTCATTGAGAGACGATGCGATTTGCACGTGTTTGACTTTGAAGGGAATATAAACCCATGTATTCTGATGAAATTCCTCTCACAATATTTATTTTCTTATTTTATACTGGTCAAAAATGTGTAATTTCGGGGACAGACGCATTAAGTAATGAAACTCTACTGTTTATCCAGCGTTTGACCGAAATTTTTGTCATATTTTCTGGGCTTCTGTAGTAGCCCGTCGTCTCTGAGTGTGCAATGTACTGGGCTTCTGTACAAGCCCGTCGTCCCCAAGGGGTTAAGGCAAAATCAGCCATATGGCAAGGCGATGCAAAAGTTTTCCAACTGGTTCATTTGGCTACGTTGGTGCCTAGTCTATATCAGGTTCTAAGGGCCAAAACTATATGTAACTGATGTTTTTTCTATGGGCACCATAAAGAGTTTGCGAGACCTCAGGTGAGCGTTGTGCCCCCCGGGGCTCTTGTTTAAAGTACTTACTGATCGTTTTAAACTGCAATTTGTTCAGGGCTTCATTTTGAGACCATTTCAGAGACACTGGTAGCTTGGGGAATCATGCAGCTCAGATTTTTTAAACTGGAAACACTGTTATACAGTGCCTTAATGTTACGTGGGTGAAGTATGTATCGTAAGGCATCAATGAAATGATCAGAATTTAGAGTTGAAAGTTCAAAGGTCACAAGGCCTCATACATGTCGTATTTGGGTTAGTTATGGGGGGGGGGGCACTGTCATTTCAAGGTGTACACCATGCGCATGTATGGATTTTCAAAATGGACCCTAAACACATAATTATCCATCAATCTCAGAATATCCTAAACAAGTATACAAGTGTGAAAAGATACCCTTTTAAAGTTAACCTTCTGTTGAATACCCTACCTTTTTAAAGTAAACCTTCTGTTATAAGTATACCCTTTTTTTCTGATTTTGGCAATTTTGATACCCTTTTCACTCTACGCATGTACATCGCCAGACCGTGAAAAACAACCCTTTTTACATATTTTTTCACAGGCAGTGCCCCCTCCCCCCTCCCCAAGGCTAGTTACCATGATAAATTAAGAACGTTGTCAGATTTTGATGTAACTTGTGTGAAGTATGTATTATAATGCATCAAAGAAATGATCAGATTTTGGAGTTAAAGGTTAAAGGTCACAAGGCCTCATACATGTCTGATTTGGACTAGTTACCAGAAAAATTAAGAATGGCTTGTCAGATTTTGATATAACATGTGTGAAATATGTATTACAAGGCATCAATGAACTGATTAGATTTTGGAGTTGAAAGGTCAAAGGTCACAAGGCCTCATACTTGTTGTCTTTAACATGACGTCTCGCCTGTTTTTTGACTTTGCATGTACACGTACGTACGAGTAAGACACGAGTCCTCAGTTTGCCTCGCATCATACTTGCACATATACTGCTCAAATGTGTTGATCAGCACCAACACACTCCTACCTCATGGCTCTGCAGTATTTGAGATCTAATTAACTCTTTATTCGCTTGTTCGACCACTGTTACCTCAGCTGACTCCCTACCGTTGACTCTTGTCGACAGTTTGAATGAGCAAAAGGAATAGTGCCTACTCAATTGTACAAGAACAGTGTAGGCTATTTTCTGTTTTTTCATCTTTTCACACTTACGCTCAGTACTGACAATACATTATGTTTTGTCGAGTACAGGGTCATTCATGCATGAGTGCATCTGCTTACAGTGCATTTTTTATTGTGAATCTGAAAATAATCCAGCAGCCTAGGTATTCATAACGCACAGGGCAAAGAGTTAAGAAAACTGGGTAAATAAGTTTTGCCTACCTGTTGGCGAATATCTCTTCTGGCACAACCAGGGCTATATACCACACAGCCTGGCCACATTTTGTTTCCAACACTGTTTTATGTTTTCCGTACATTGCGACATTGGGGGTTGTACATATATCTGTGCTCTGCAACTCTGCTGCATACATGTTGCAGCGCATCTTCTAACTATGGCAGGCATGCGCATACATGATTTGTTTCTACTGGAAGCCAATGGTAAAAATTATTGGTCGCGAGTAGAACCAGTAATCATTTTTTGTCACGTGATTCCATTTCTGCCAGTGAGCTTTGCAAGATGCTTTCTATGTGGAATGTAATTTGCACAATTACCACTGCACATGCAAAAAGCTGAAGGATTGAGCATTTAAATAAGCAAGCATTGCCTGAGCTCCTTTTTGTTTAATATACAGTAGTAATAGGTAATATGATATCGCTAAATGTCATATTAGTCGTTGACTCGACGCAGAAACACAAATTGAACAGCGTAAAAATAGTTGATTAACTCAAAATTGTCAATGTCAAGTGTAAGCTGTATTACTACAACTGAATACAAAAAGCTGATCAAGGAATGCAAGCGAGCAAGCATGACTCGGGATGATGCGGAAACACACATCCCACAGTGTCAAGAAAAAAAGAATATAATCTTTAACTGTATACAAAAAACTGGAGGAATAAGCATTCAGACATGCAAGCACGAGCAATACACTTCACTGTCTTGTTCAATATAACAAAAGATAATACATCGCTGCAGGATGACGACTCGGGTTGATGCAGAAACACAAATTTAACAGCAAAGAGGTAGGCTTACTGAAAAAAAAAGAACATAAACATCTTTATTACAACTGTATATATCAAAAACTGATGGAATGGGTATTCACGCAAGCATGCAGGAATAATGCGCACTTCACTCTATTGTTCAATATAACAATAGATCATGATCTCTGAACGTAACTCAGGTCAATGCAAAATCATAAATTCAACAGCTTAACAATAGATTTGCTTGGAAAACGTCAATGTAAGCTTGTATTACAACTGTATGCAAAAAGTGGAAGCAATGAGCATTTAAGCGAGCAAGCATGAACAATGCACACTGCACTCTATTGTTCAATATAGTACATCGTTGCTAACTGTCGACTCGGACTTCCCTAGGATCGACCTGAGTTTACAATGGCAGGTTAAAGGAAAATGGGAAGATCAGAAATAGTCCTCAATTCAGTTTCTTCTGTGGAAATTTCATTAAGTGTATTTCCTCTTTGTTGTACAATTATCTCAGAAATTGCTAAATTGACAGTGAAAATTTTTGAGTAGCTATCTCTGGGATCAATTTCTATCAGGGCCAGGGATCAATACTGGTAAATTAATGTTTGCCTTCCCTCCAGTAAACAAATTCCAAACAAATTCTTCCATCCTGGAATTTGCATTCCAGCCACTCTTCATGTATATTTTAACTCATTTGTTTCTTCAGGCATTTTTGACTATGCCACTGCCCATAATAAGTGTTAAAGTAATCTGAAAACTGTTCTGAATGTGTGAGTGTGCAGGTGGTCTTTGCACTGTGTTTGATACTGCTGTATGTTTTGAATTACCCATACAATTCCAATCAATTGTGGTAGAGTGCAGAAAGTGATAAATGATATGAGATTCTGATATGATGTGAAAATATGATTTAACCCTATGTTAACTGGGGGAGGGGTCAATTTGACCCCCCTCGACGAATTTCGCGACCATGCCGCCGCACAAAATTTTTTGACCGCGTTGCTCACTGACTTTTTACTTTCAAGTCTTGCGCATCTTTTGAGACCGTTTTCCCAAAAATCAAACATACCGTTACGACGCTGCACAACTTTTTATACATGCATGTCAACCCCAAAATTGCTCAAAAACGTGATTTTGTGTACAAAATCAATGGAAATTGTGTTTTCAGCCAAAAATCATAAATGTATGATTATACATGTATGTGACCTGTCACCACAAAATGCACCATAAGTTGGAAGAATAGGAAATTAGGTTTTTCATACTGTCTTAAAGGACAAGACAAACCCATTTAAAACCCTGCTCACAAGTTTGTACTATCACCCAACCCATTATCAGGAAAGTGGAGAAAAGGGGCTGCAAAGATAGTGCCCATTCATGCGAAACGGAAGGCCTTTGATAACTGTTCCATAAAAAGTGCAGTAAAACTAGTCACTTTCAAGTGAGGATTGTGGATTGGACAATCCATTTTAGCTCTTACAAGTATCATCAATTAATAGTTCATAAAAGTAGCTTTGTGGTGATACCAAAATTATTACAGGGGGACTTGACGATGTTTGATAACAAGCAATTATATTCAGAGTTATATTATGGTTACTCTCACGATCTGAAGATCAAATTCGGCCAAATTTTTAAGCTCCTGAAAACATGGTCGAAGTTTAATCCAAGAAAAATCATACTTCTGAATCATTTCTGGTCCTCAAATTTGGTCAGATAAAAGATTAATGTATGTACCTTTAGAAAATATCAGAATCCCAAAATCAACTTTTGCAACCCAACTCGACTATTTACTGCATTTACACGAAAACCTCCATTGCGACTTATTGATAGATTTGTGGTGACAGGTCACATTTTTGCTTTTACTGGTTGAAATGAATTAATTTTATGCTGTTTATGATTTCGAAAGTGTCCCAAACAAATTTCATTGAAAAAACAAAAGCAAACAAAAGATTAAAAAAACATAGAAATACATAAGAAATCCACAAAATAATAAAATACATAAGAAATTCCTTCCAATTCAGCAATTTTTTTTTAGATAATAGTGAGAAATGTCAGAATGAATATTTTCACCAAAAAGTAGTATTATACTAGCTATTGTAAGTGAGTTATAGGCGAAAACATAATTTTATGCACTTATTTGCTTAATTAATTACTTATAAAATAGAAAAATAATTTTTTTGAAAATTTTACTACACAGTCGTGTAGTTTATTTTCGCGACGATCACGTGATCGGCGGCCGAGATCTGAAGGGGTGGTCAAATTGACCCCCCCCCCCCACCCAGTAAAAACCTGGGGTGAAATAGCCCAGTTAAAATAGGGTTAAATCGTGGCTGAGTGGGTAAGGGCATGGCTGCCCAATTACAAAATCCTCAGTTTGAATCTTGTTGCAGCATTTGTGTCCTTGGATTAAGACCGCTCAAATCTACACTACCTCTCTCCACCCAGGAATATAAATGGGTATGTACCTGGTAGAGTGAAAATTACTTTAGTTTAGGAAAAAAATACACAGGGCACGGGGCAATTTCACCCACAAAATGGCAAAAGAGCCCCCGAAATGTGTAAAGGAGCTCTCGTAAATTGCAATAGGGTTCTGTAAGTAAGGAATATCTGGAAAGCACTGAAACATGAAAAGTACTGTACATGTAGCATCCAAAAAGAAATTTTAATCATTTAGTTTAGTCTGGCTTGATGCACTTTTTCAGTCAGCTCAGCTAGGAATATTCCCCAGGGAGTGGAAATAGTGCACCTCTTTGTTCAAGTTCAAATTGTATCCCAGTGACCAGGGAAATAATATCCAAGTGCATAGGGACTGATCTCATCATATGTTACGCACTTTAGACCCCGGTTACACCAAAAGTCAAAAGTATTCTGAGAATGGTCTCAGAACGGTTCACTCTCGGTGTGACCACAACAGCCAAGCCAAAATTGGTCCAAAAGCTTTCGAAAGTGTTTTTGTCAGACCACCTCCAGAGGTGGTCTGAGACCGTTCTCAGACCATTTCAACGAGCGTTCCGAAACAGGTTCAGAACAGGAAGTTACGTAACATAAATAAACATGTGAACCGTGTGTGCCAGAGGTACGGAGAGACATTTAACCACTGAACGGGCATGGTTATATTGTTGCCAGTGGTAACCGCTGCTCTACTGAATATGAAGCGGCTTGTGTGTGTAACCACACCACTGAAGGTCCAAACCCGTTTTGAGATGATTAATGGAAGCGTTCTAGACCATTCTCAGAACAGTTATATCGGTGTAACCAGGGCCATACAAAAATGGAGTATTATTATTAAGTGCTGGATTGTACACTGTATTCAGGTCAATGCTGATCAGGGTCAAAGCTTGCATGTTATGCATGTTAGTTGTTGTGATGCATAAACATACATGTAAATTACTGGAGCACATGGTTATGTGATTAATAAAGCAAGGACACAGGGCTCCACTGACTGCAGTGTTGTTGAATAGGTGCAGATGAACAAGCAAACCTACACTGGGTACTAATCTACAAAGCATTTTTTTTTCAGAAATGAAAAATCATATGCCATACCAGACCAGAGCACTGTGTGATAGTGCAATTGTTGTGTACCTGGTCTATTCATGCATGAATGTCTCTGCAATGCTCCAGTAGGCATGTTTCAGATGAAAATGGCACCATAGGGGAAAATGATATAATTTTTCAATGTAATAATGAAACATACTGTAATATTGTGAAAATTTGGAGAGGGAGAAGAGAAAATGTAATAAAGTCAGGTGGAGGGGGAGGAAGCTATTGCGAAACCATCATTGTATCTTTTATTTTTTTTTCACCAACAGGGAGGGGGGGGGGGCTTTAAACACCCCTTCCCCCAATGTAAAGTGTTCTGCTAGTGGCTATTAATTCTCAATATTTTCATATGATCGTCTTCTTGCCTTAACAGAAAAGTTGTGGAGAGGAGTTCAGTGAGGATAGACACCGTATTGAGTTATTGTCGTCTTAGTCTCAACGATTCTGCACTGCTACAAGACGTACCGTATTTTGAGGTAAGAAATTGTAGTTGAATATTTTATAGAAATTAAGCATTTTATTGTGTGTGTTTTGTTGTGTTTTGGTAGTCTTTTTGTGAGTTTTCTGAGAGTAAACAGATTATAGAGTTAGGAAGTGTAATGTTACTCTGGTTTAGAAATTCATGAGTGGACAAGTACGGAACCAGGTGCAGCGCATTGTAGCTGGTTGTTTCTGCTGCTGTAGCTGCATTTGAGCTATATGGTTTGGCTCTTGGCCCCACATATTCCCAAACCAGTTTCACGTCATCACTTCCCACAAAACTAACAATTTTTGAAATCAGTATGAATTGGTTATTGTAGATGTGTTCATGGATGATTCTATAAATCGCACACAAAAGTTCAGCTCATCCATCCATACTTTTATCAAATGAGTACCAGAATACCGGTACATTTCTTGTTCTGTCTATATGAGTATTAAGTCTTCAATCAGATAGGCATGAACCAGATATTGTCAAATGTATACATTTTTGATCTGTTTAAATGATTTTCAGGCAGTTAGAGTCGTAACCAACTGTGTTGAACTCTAACATTTGCGTAACTCATAAAGAAAGTCCAGCTCATCCATGCATGGTCTTATCAAATAAGAACCAGAATGCAATTTTTGTTCCATTTGTGTGAGTATTCTTCAATCAGATAGGCATGAAACCAGGTACATGTTGAACTCTAACATCTGTGGTCATCTGCGCATGATCTTATGCATAATATTTTTTGTTTTATATAAGGGATCTTCAATTCTATGAAACCAAATACATTTACAAATGTTTAACATTTACCTCACTCATGCAAAGTTAAAATGGTGCCTTTGGAAATCATATTCTTGATTTGGACAGCCAAGTGAGTTTATCAAGAGTAATAAGATCAAAAAATTCATAATGGAACAATACATTTGCCAGCTGCTCATTGACGCCTAATTATTTCAGAAGAGCATGCAAATTAATCATTGGGGTCCCATCATAAAATGCATGTTTGTTGTTGTGTTGCAGCGACTCCAAGATTTTTGGAAGTCGACTAGTCGCCGATCAAAAGACGCGATCTGACTATTGCCGACTCTTGCATTCGGTTCTGGTGTGTATGATCAAAGGTAAAAAGAAGCACACTACAGCCTATACAATGACTGTTTCAGTGTCCTCCTTCAATGATTTCAGTGATTTTGATACGAAAGCAGTTCATTGTTGTCCAATTACATTACCAGTGATAATGATAAACTTAATTTGAAAATTACTTTTGAACTTATGTTGTTTCAACTGTGATTACAATCATTCAAAAATTGACATTTTATGTCTCCGCAACGAAGTTGGCCGGAGGCATTATGTTTTCGGGTTGTCGCGTCCGTGCGTCCGTCCGTCCGTCCGTCCGTATACGGATCTCGTTACCGCGATAACTTGAGAACGCCCAATCGGATTTTGATGTAACTAGGACAAGTATGTACTATGAGCCACCAATGAACTGATTAGATTTGGAGCTGAAAGGTCAAAGGTCAAAGGTCACGGGCCTTAAATATGTCTGATTTGGGCTCGTTACCGCGATAACTTGAGAGCGGCTGGTCGATTGTCATGTAACTTGGGTGAAGTATGTATTATGAGCTACCAAAGAACTGATTAAGATTTTGGAGCTGAAGAGGTCAAAGGTCAAAGGTCACGCGGCCTTAAATATGTCTGATTCGGGCTCGTTACCGCGATAATTGAGAGCGGCTGGTCGGATTGTCATGTAACTTGGGTGAAGTATGTATTATGAGCCACCAATGAACTGATTAGATTTTGGAGCTCAAAGGTCAAAGGTCAAAGGTCACCGGGCCTAAATATGTCTGATTCGTCTCATTACCGCGATAACTTGAGAGGCGCTGGTCGATTTTGATAGTAACTAGGACCAAGTATGTACTATGAGCCACCATAACTCATTAGATTTTGGAGGCTGAAAGGTCAAAGGTCAAAGGTCACCGGGCCTTAAATATTGTCTGATTCGGGCTCGTTACGATGATAACTTGAGAGCGGCTTGTCGGATTGTCATGTAACTTGGTGAAGTATGTATTATAGGCACCAATGAATCTGATCAGATTGGAGGCTGAAAGGTCAAAGGTCAAAGGTCACCGGCCTAAAATATGTCTGATTTGGCGCTCGTTCTGCGCGATAACTTGAGAATGCCGATTGAATTTTTTATGTAATTGGGTGAAGTATGTATTATGAGCCACCAATGAACTGATTAGATTTTGGAGTTCAAAGGTCAAAAGGTCAAAGGTCACCGGGCCTAAAATATGTCTGATTCGGCTCGTTACCGCAATAACTTGAGAAACAGCTTATCGGATTTGATTTGGGTGAAGTATTGTATTATGGGGCATAAATGACATTTCAGAGTTGAACGGTCAAGGTACGATGCCTGTACATTCAAAGTTTGGAATTGGAGGGGGTGCGGAGGCATACCCCATCGGCTGCGCGCAGCCGAATTGCTCTAGTTAGTTTTTACCCATAGTCCAACGTTGTCATTGATGTTTTGACTGGTTACATGGTAATACATATTAGATTACATGGAGTTCGTTCTTGTGTTTCCAAAGTCAGAGTCACGACTCCGACTTTTGGCGACTTACTCGTGCAACACTATTTGTTGTGTTGTGTGTTATTCTCATCTTTATCAGGAGAAAGGATTGGCCTCATATCAGCCTCGCCCCTCTCGATGGACTCCTCACCAACAGAGGGCCTCGGTGACTGGCATCCGGCACCGAGTCACATCAGGGAAGGCTTGCCGTGATGCTGCCCTCTACTGCCAGAAGAAGGGATTGCGACATCGCAAACTAGCCCTTCACTACAGCACGTCACATCGGGGTGTACCATTACACCTGGTTGGAATGGATAGGTGGGTTCCACTGTAGGGCATTCTGTACTGAAAATTTGGACATTTTGACAACATGTTTCAGTCTCGCTGACCATATTGTAACCCTTTAGAGGTTAAGTACAAGAGAATTCTCATATTGGGGTCAAAAT
>JZLH01S0291902.1:0-21999 GCA_001188425.1 Eucidaris tribuloides
CCTCAACCAGTATGTCTTGTCAGCCTCAGATGTGGATGACCTCAACAGAGTGAGTATAGTAGTCATGATAATTGATTGACACGCGACGATGACGCGATGGTCGTTGGATGGTGGTGGATTGATGGTGATGATGAGATGTTGGTGATGTCGCGTGTGGTGGTGGTTGGTGATGTGATGTAATGGAAGATATGAGATGATGATGGTGATGATGTGATGGTGATCATGATGATAATAATATGATAATGATAAAAAGAAGAAGACAGCACAGTTCAAACAGCTACCACATTGACGCTGTCGTGGGCGTGCTGGAAATCAGCATTGTATCATTAATAGATCCATGACATTTCCCTTGGTTGACCATTGAAGCGGATACCAATTTAGTTTTATTGAAATTGTAAACAAAAAAGTGTACTTTATGATTGAGTATTAGTTTATCTTGAGTGTGATTGAAATGATTGCCCCCTGAATGTGTGATGTTATATAGTTTCTGTACAACGCCCATCCCCCCCCCCCCCCACCCCCCCCCGGGTTATTGTACTCTACTGTGCATTACGACATGACATAACAAAGATAAATCAAACTATCTATCATTAACTACCACAACCAAATATGAAAATATTTTTTAATTTAGTATAAATTAATATGTCCATGCATGCTGAAAACTGAAAAGCAAAGTCATTTCCATACAGTTTCTCTACATAACATGATATCCTTTGAAGGAAAACGAGCAACATTAAGCAACAACAATATCTATGTTTGAATAACCTTCTCGTCTTATTTGCCTAGGACATGAGACTCTGCCACACCAACATTCAGAATGTGATGCAAAGCATGACTCTGATAAAAGTATGCATACTTTGCACCTCCAGTAAACATCCAGCCCTTGTCTAATCAGAGTAACCTTCGCTCATGTGATATCAGTTGAGGTTCTCCAACATGTCACCTCCGCCAGACTTCAAATTCTAAGGCATGTCATATCGTCTTACTGCCATAGGCTAGGCCTTTTCCCAGTGGTAGTTGACACCACACTGACTCTTGGACTTTGGACCTCGACTCCACCACTGCTTTTCCCCGAGGGGGGGGGGGGGGGGCAAGCTGTATACAAGGTGTCCACCATGCACATGTATGGACTTTCAAAATGCGACCCTAAACAAGTAACCTGAAATCGATCTCAGAATACCCTAAGGTCATGTGTCGTAGGTGGACCCCCAAATACCTTGTCGCGTTACATTTTCAGCCTCTCTATTGAACTTGATGGCATCAGAAGCTATCCTTTATTCCAATTATGATGAATTGGGCTCATTCTGCAGCAAAATTACCCTGCTTTTAAAATACTGATAAGCAACCTTGCATTAGCACTTTGTTTAAATAGTGAAAAAATGCCAAAATCGTTAACCGAGGTAAAGTCTGGTGGATAAGCGGAGGAGATAGCGGAGGAGAGTGTGTACAATCTCTATGTGAGAAACTGCAAATCACCTGTACTCTTTGTTTTCCTACTATTCGCAGGCAGGAAAGCTATCTTGGAGTATGATATGCAGTCTGACTAACTCGACACATGTTGTACTCACAATTCTCAAAAGAAAATGAAAATTAATTGTTCTAGGTCATTGAATTACTTAATTAATGACTGGGTAGCTTGTGCTGCCATGACTGTACACGTTATGAAGCATGATAGTACGAGTAGGACACACAAGTATGTTCACTTCAGGGCTACCATTTTGGTTGAAATTTTAAATCACTTTTACTGACCATTTATTAAAAAAAAAATAATCTACTATTTAATCTCTCAAAATTTGTCACTTACCGATTTAATAAAGTTTGTTTAATTAGTGTAATTAATGTTTTTGTAACAATCGCAACACAATTTTAAACATATTTTGTCACAGCCCCGTATCTACTCATCTGAAATCAAAGTGAGTAAAACCAACTTTCTGAAAGCTGAAAGTGTGCTTTTCACAACATAACATCATTTTGCCAAATGATTTAATACTGACCAGTGTTAATGATTGTCACAATATCACAAAAAATTAACTTTTGTTATATTACCCTTTATTTTTACACACCCTGGATAGCAACTTGACCTTGGCTGATTGAGATCTGCTGAAGTATAAGCTTCTTTCAGAAAAGTATACTTTTGGTTCTGATAACTACTTTTGATATATTGGTTAAATGCAACGAAGGACAAAATTCATAATTTGTGGCTCCTGTAAACGCAAAGGGGCGTCCCGCCATACGACACATGACCCTAAACAAGTATTCAAGTTTGAAAAGATACCCTTTTGAATTAAACCTTATGTTAAAAGTATACCCTTTTTCCCGATTTTGGCGATTTTGATACCTTTTCGATGTACGCAAGTACATCGTCCGACCGTGAAAAACAACCCTTTTACGCGTTTTTCACACTCGCATGGTGTACACGTTGTAATGGCACTGCCATGGCCCCCCCAGGTGCTTTTCCCATAACCTATGTCAAGTTATTGCGGTGAGATTCATCCAGTTCTGAAATATTGAAAGAAGATTGCATGCAATAACTTTGTTAAGTGTTCATATACGAGACTGTAGAATTGCCAGTCTACTTATCTGGACTCGTCCCTGAAAAGGGTATGAGTTAGGGGGGGGGGGGATCATTGTGATGTTTAAGGAAGTGCAGGAAGATCAGAAGGGGTTGGTGTATTAACTTCAATTAGCCAGAGAATTTAAACCTGCATGCACTTTCTGTGTCTCATTTGGTGCAGATCTGCGACTTTGGCACATTAAGAGTTAACAGTAGCACTGGTGTAATAATGGTTTTGAAGTGCATTTTTACAAGGCTTCATTTTTACACTTCACTAGAGATATTGATCGCATATGCAGTTCATATGGTGGAAATATTGTCAAATTAAATTTAGAATCATAAGACTACTTAGTTCTATTGCTGTATGTGTGTTACTATTACTTCAATATCATCTGCAAATTATGCACCACGCAGTACACTGGAGTAATGTTTTTCCTTGGGGTACCACATTGTGAAACACCCTCTTGTGTCCATTAGCTGTACAGTTGTATAGTAGATGTGCACTATTGTGTAACATACATACATAAACTGACGAAAATTCAAGTGAAAATTACATTAAAATGGGTATTTTCAAGGCTTTTACTGTTGTAAGAGAGAAGCACACTACAAAATACTTTTAACATATTGGTAACCCAGAGTACAGCACTGAGAAAGTTGATAATTCAATTAAATGGTGAATTTCTATTTGGTATCCCAGGGTACCATTTATGTTATCAAATATAACATTCCTCTTTCTTACTCGCATTGCTGTGTCTCCCAGGATATGCAGGGAGAGATGGAACCTGATTCTGATGGTGAGGGATATTTCCGCACTCAACTAGCTGTCATTATCTTCCAGATGATAGAACAAAATGTAAGTAAATGAGTGAATTTTTATTAAATTTGCATAGATTAGCATAGTTATTAAATGAAACAGTTTCACATAAAATTTGAAATCCCACACTAAGCCCTATATTTTTTTTAAAAATCAAAATTTGTTGCCAAATAGGGAGTGACTTATTGTCTGTTCTGCAGCCACAGGTCACATACAAGGTGTGACAAAACAAGACATGAGACTGTGTCACGGTTGTGCATTCTTCCCGTATGCATTCTAGTGAAGACATACTCGGCTGGGCCCGGCTGCCCAACGATTAGGAACTGCAGATTGATTTCCCTGCTCCATGTTTGCTGCTATCCTGTTTTAGTGGTGGGCATACAGAGGCATGGACCACCACACAGCCACAGGAAGGGGCACAGAGTGAGATTAGGAGAGTAGTAATTAGCCCAAAATGATTGATGAGATGTCCTCCCTGCAACACAGTTGACCATGGGCAGCTGGTTGACATAGTGCTGTCGATGGACATTCACAGTCTCAATTCTTTTTCACACATCCTTTGTATTTATTGAATAAATTGTAGCTCTGTAAGATTATTGATCGAGGAATCATAAGACATAATATATACAACAATCTAAAAATGAGCAAAAGTCAGTTGTGACTCTGGAGTGCCCCCACCCTAATCCCCATTGCTGCCGCCTTAAATCCTCCCTGACGCCAGACATTATTTGGTACTGCATGATAGATATTTATTTTGAGTGGACAATGATATTGGGCAAGCCATCAAAAGACATTCGTAACATGACATCTGCCAATTAAAGGCATGATAGACGATACAAAAAGCATTTATGTATATTAGTAATGTGATATCCCTTTTGCTTTGAGCCCAACTGCTTCAAGTTTCGAACCATATCAAGCAAGGATCTCACCACCAGGTTCGTCCTACTGTGTGGGAGATTACAGTCATTTATTGCACGTTATAGAGTAAGTCATGGATCTCACTCTTGGATTTCATTCAAAACTTGACTGCTGATGGATGGATAGATAGATAAGGTAAATAGAAGATAGATAGATAGAATAGATAGATAGAAGATTTGCATCTTGATTCATGGATGAGTTGGTTGATTAGATTGATTGATTGATTGATACAATTTATTGGGTATAATCGAGAATTTGAATACTCGTCCTATAACTATTAAATTTGATTTGTGTCGACATGATGCATTTGTCAAGAGTATATCCCTGCTAAGATGATGACTATAATTTTATTTCCTTCACAGAGTGCTATCCATGTCTATTAAAGACCAAACACATGAGGACAGAGTCAACCAGATTCTTTCTTTCGAATATAGGGTAGTCCTTTACTACACAGTGGAGTGGTGTGGTACGGTGGTGTCGTAGTAGTAGTAGTACATGTGTAGTAGAATTAGTAGTAGAGTACTGTCAGTAGTAGTATTAGTAGTAGAGTACATGTAGTGTAGTATTAGTAGCAGTAGTAGTACAGGATAACCCCGTTATAGGAGCGTGCGGACGCCGATTTTACCTCGTTCATCGAGTACCTCGTTGTAACGTACACATAATAATCTCGCAAAAATATAACATTATGGGACCTAGGCCATTAAACTCATCTGCTTACGGCTTTTGCATACTTGTTATCCACCAAAACTATGAACAGCAAGCGCTGATTATTTTGCATTATATACTCATCCAAACGTAATAAGAAAAGCCCTAGATCTCGAAAGTAAAGCAGCAACCTCCAGCGCACTGTAACTGCATTATGATACTGTGTACGGGAGGCAGGCTTTGTGTGTGTGACAGCCCTTTGAATTACAGTACTGTGCAGCACGTGATTGCACTCACACTCACACACACACTTGCAGAAGCCAGGGACTTCCTGTATTGTGCATGGCCTGCATGCAGCTAGGAAGTGCTGCAATCGCCTCTAAACGAGTGGGCAATTTTTGGGTTGCCAAATTTAGAATTTGTTCCGCGTCAGCATAACGACTGCCGACTTTTCCTTCCTCGTTTTAACGGGTGAATTTCCCTTATGTTTTTCTTTGTTAAGATTGTGTCATTGATTGCACTCCTGTCAAAAAACATCTAACATGAATGAAATCAGTAAAATCTTTCCAATGTGAATGATTACTATAAGCCATGAAACCTTCATAGAGACTTGCGGGTAAAATATGAGTTTTGGGTGAAAATCTGACGGTTAAATTCATCCTTTTTCAATTGCTCAGGAGCAAAAATCAGTGACGCCGAGATGCACGGCCGTGCCAAAATGTGCCGAATCAGCGTTAGCCGAAGGTCAAGTGGGTTTTAAACCCGTTATCCAATCAGTATCGCTCGTAATCTTGCGACGGCGTACACGTAACCGCCGATTCTAACTTTGAGCAAATGTAACACTCACGAAGAACAACAGTCCGGGTAACATCCCGCGATTAGTTTTCTTCATAAAACAACAAATTTCATGACGGTATGGGCTATTCTCAAATTTCAACACACCATTTGTATAGTACTAAACTACCGTTTGGTTATGATAATGAAGGGAAGTAATGGACGTGCACATCGCGCTGACACAATCTTTAATGGGTAGAGAAAAATACCTCGTTATAAACGAAATCTCGCAATAACCGAGCTCATTATAAACGGTGCTTCTTTCCATTGACGAGCATGTAAATAAAAACGGGACCGAGACAATCACCTTGTTACAAGCGGTACCTCGCTGTATCCGAGCTCGTTATAATGGGATTTCCCTGTAGTAGTAGTAGTAGTAGTAGTAGTAGTAGTAGTAGTAGTAGTAGTAGTAGAAGTAGTAGTAAAAGTAGTAGTAGTATACATGTAGTAGTAGTGGTAGTACTGTAGTAGTGGTAGTAGTAGTAGTAGTGGTAGTAGTAGAAGTAGTAGTCGTAGTAGTAGTAGTAGTAGTAGTGGTAGTAGTAGTAGTAATAGTAGTAGTAGTAGTGGTAGTAGTAGTAGTAATTATCATTTGACAGTTGGGTGGGCAGGAACCTAGAAACCATTCTGTAATTTATTTACATATTAGAAGAGGAAATTGGTGGAAATACATGTTTTGTATGCTATGGTGCATTATTGACCAATTTTTTTCACACAATTATTAAAATCACTTGAATGGCATTATTTAAACAAATTTTTGCTTATTTGGGGAATTTTTCCACCTTTCTCCCCCCCCCTTCCCATTACAGAAACTCTGCTTCACAGAAAACATTGCTACCTTAGACTTAGTTTTTCATTGCTATTCAGTTTTATTTAGATATATTTCAGGCATGAGATTTCTCTGCGGATCCGCGGATTTCCGCGGATTTTGAAATTCTGAAGAAAAAAAAAGAGCACGGAAAAAAAAAATCTGTGTTTTCTTTCCTTTTTTGTCTTTTTAAGGCTACCGTATCCTGCCGACCTCGAGAGAGATCGGCAGTGTGTGCATTGGGAATGTGGATGAGTCTGTATTATGTGTGCATTGGCCATGCAGGCATATACCTGCATGCGACCACGGTAGTACACGGTAGTACACGGTAGTACACAGAGCGGAGGAATGTGTGAAGGTCATAGGCTACTGCTTGACTGCGTTGGATAGTAATGGATTTTACAAGTATTTGTAGGTTGTTTAGATGTAGTTTCTTCAACAAAAAAATGAGGATTGTGGAGGAAAATGACCTTCATGTAAAGGACATGTTTCCAACAAGATGAATGGCAGTGGACTGTAGTTTAGTGTGAGTATGGAGTTGAGCTTGCAGTGCAGTGACGGGCCGCGACAGTGGTGTGGGCATCTGTGGAGTTGTGATTTACCTTGAGCTGCTTTAATTACATTACCAGCAATACTTCATTTGATCATTATTTTATGGACTTTAATACCTGGTGCGATACATGTGTGAACTTGTCTTAATCCAGCAAGACTTCACCTGTGCTTATGATATTTTCAGATTTTTCACAGCTGAAGCCTGCAGCTGCTAGCTGCAGATCTATTATGTTAAAACAATCTCTTCAGAACAGTAAAATTTGATTGTAGAATGCATCAAACAGGAGTTTTTCATACCTGAAATTTCAAAATTTTCCGACCGGGGGAGGGGGAACCCCCCTCCCACACCCTCCCCCAGGGGGCCGCAATCTTTCCTCTTTTTTATGAATTTCTCTGTCTCATGCCTGATATTTACATTATTTTAATGTATTTGTATTTATTTTAAAATATTTGCATTTATTATACATCTCCACCAGGTTGCTATTGTCAACAACTTCCATTCCTTTGTGGAATTCACCAAACAACTGGAGGCAAGTATTCACGTAGTATAATATTTCAACAGAAGCACTCAATATACACAGCGGCTTAGGGCTATCAGCCCCTCTCAAGTTAGAAATAGCCTCTGTTAATATTGTACAGGGACTATTTTTTCTGGTGCTTCTGTAAACGTGCATGTAGCCCCCATAAACAAATAATACCGAAATATAAAGAAATGATTTGATTGATTGATGATAACGTTTCAAGACATCATGTTATTCTGATTCTGCATGTGCCACTTGTACCAGTAGAATAGAATACCAATTAGAATAGAAATAATAGAACACAATTGTAACTAGTGTCTAGTCATGTATTTTATAAACCCAATTAAGATAAATGATGCTGTACTGCTCTAGCCACATTGTGCCAAATATTGTGTTGTTTGTAAAAGGCATGATGTAACAATGTTTACAGTTTAAAAACTCCAAGCTGTATGGTCCTGCATGCAACTTGTGTCTCTGGTAAGGTTAAAAAAAAAGAAAGCCCTAGAAAAAAAAAAAAAACAACTGAAGCATAAAATGACTATGAACTGCTTTTGAAAAGTAAAAATCAATGGTTGATCATTTCAGTGTGCCCCCATAGACTGCTATGTTATCAGGTTTTTTGTCTACCAGACATTAATTTATGTGATAATTATTTGCCAGTGGAAACATCACTGTCTGAGAGTTTTGTGTTGTTACGTGTTTATTCATTCATTCAAACACTATTATGAAGCTTAATTAGATATCAAAACAAAGTTTGACAATTTTTTTTTTAATTGAACCTTCTTAATTTAACAGCTGTTGTGGTTAAGGATCATCAAAGTATTACTTCACAGATCATATTCTTTGAACAATTTTTGTTCACTGATTGAGATGGTGTTATCAGCCTTTATTTGGTGTTGTTGTCACAGAGACGGCATCTGAAGCTTCCCGTGGCTGAGATGGGATCCACCTCTGTGTTTCAAAGCCTGATTGATGCCTTCAATAAACTGGCTGGTGAATGGTAGGTACTTTTAAACTTTATTATCTGTTGCAATTTTATAATGCTTCACTGTTTATTCATTTTCTTGAAATCTCATAATCCATTTTACCTCATTCGGCCCAAATGGGCCAGATGAGCTTATGCTATGGTGTGGCATCTGGCATTCGGCATCTGGCATCCGGCGTCCATCCACAATTTCAAAATGCTGCTTCTTCATTTCTTGTCCGATTTCAATTCTGTTTGCTGTATATGACAGCACTAGGAGGGGGATTTGAAACTTCTGCACAAATTTTTAAACTCATTGAATATGCTTTACATGCTTTTTTTCAAAAATGAAATAAATATATTTCTTCTCCTTCATTTGTGAAATGATTTAAAATTTTGGGGTTTCATCTGGTAGAATTACATGAGGTACCACAAACTTCTACATGGAATTTTGAAATTTCATCTGAACAATTAATGGCTAGCTTTTATCAATGTAAATATTTATTGCACAAACTATGAACACAGCAACCTCTAGTGATTCTATATTTTCCCTAAACTTTATTAATACAAATAAAAGTATAAAGTAAGTGTTAAATATTAGAATTTTGTATCATGTTCATTTTCTTAGTTTACTCCAGCAGTAATATTTTAGGTGAAATAAAGTGTTGACCCATATTAATTTTGTTAAATATATTCATGTTCCTTATTATACAGATACTGTCTGGTACAGGGTGTAATGTAAGATTCTTTGGACCGTCAGGGAGTTATATTTTCCTAAGGGAAAATATAACTCACTGATGGCCAAAGATTGTTCATTACACCCCCTACCAGTTGATATCTGTTATATTAGATGGCCTTGATTACGCTTAGTTATAGTGGGTGATTTCAAGTTCGGTGTTTGTGGTGTTGAGGAAAGAAAATGTCTGCTAAACTGAGCTCAGTAAATTTAGCAGACAATACCGATTGCACTATCAATAGCACAACATGGAGTGACATCACATGCGTCTCATGGTGTTGGCTAAAAATTATGCCGATGGCCAAAAAAATGGACAAATGTTACACTAATGACACCAAATCAATACTGCCTGCCAGTAAAATTGTATGAATGTGAAAGACAAGTTTCTTTTCTCTATTTCCATATGGAAGGTAAATATCAATTTGACTAATTATGTCAATTTTTTAAGGGGAAAAGGTACTTTCAGCAGTTTGCGTCGCACGGCGAAGTTTTCTCCATAGCCAACACACACGCTTGGGTGGTATTGAACCGTAAGAGGGCGACAGACATGAAAAATATATTCATTTGACCAGTTTGTGAAATATAACCAGCTTGTAAAATATAACATTTATGATCCTCGGCTCCTCGCAAACGGTATCATGTGACGAGCTGTGGACCAATCACATCTTCATAACTGTAAGCCATCTAATATTTCCTAATAATGTTTTCCCTCTTTTCTGATTTATATTTCAGTCTTGGTGATCTTTTGTGGGAAATGTTCTTGGATTTAGAACCTCATCTTCACCAGATTTTGACCAAACCTTGGTAAAATTGACCAGTAGATTGTAAACTGTAATCATTTAATGATGGAAGGTTTTTGACCAAACCTTGGTAAAATTGACCAGTCGATTGTAAACAGTAATCATTTGATGGTGGAAGATTTTTGACCGAACCTTGGTAAAATTGACCAGTCGATTGTAAACAGTAATCATTTGATGATGGAAGATTTTTGACCAAACCTTGGTAAAATTGACAAGTAGATTGTAAACAGTAATCATTTGATGGTGGAAGATTTTTGACCAAACCTTGGTAAAATTGACCAGTGGATTGTAAACAGTAATCATTTGATGGTGGAAGGTTTTTGACCAAACCTTGGTAAAATTGACCAGTAGATTGTAAACAGTAATCATTTGATGGTGGAAGGTTTTTGACCAAACCTTGGTAAAATTGACCAGTAGATTGTAAACAGTAATCATTTGATGGTGGAAGGTTTTGACCAAACCTTGGTAAAATTGACCAGTAATCAATGAGAGGTTCTGATAGAATGTATGTCAAACGTGGCATACTTACTGAGAAGGTAATATTCATAGTCATATCCCAGTTTCAGTGCTACAGTCTACTTCATAAAGATAGGCGATACAACATAATAGCAAATTCTTTATAGCACAAGGCACAAGCATTTGTAGTCACAGTAATGCATGTCTTCATGATTGTTAGTCAGGGTTAAAGATTGTGTCAGGGATGTGCAAGACCATTACTTCCCTTCATTATCAATACCAAACGGTAGTATAGTACTTACAAATGATGTGTTGAAAGTTTGAGATCCATACGTCATGAATTTGTTGTTTTATGAGAAAAACTAATAATGACATGTTACCAGAATGTTGTTCTTTCTGTGAGTTTAAATTTTGCTCAAACTGCGAATCGCGGTAATGTGTGTCGTTGCAAGACCAGCGGGGCGCACTGATTGGTTAAACGGCTAACCTCCGCACGACCTTGGCTAACGGCTGATCGGACAATTTTGGAACAGCACGTGCCCGTTTGACGTCGCAGATTTTTAGCTCACCTGAAAAAAGGCCCAAAAAAAAAAAAAAAGGCCCCTCAAGTGGAGCTAATTGCGATCGCTTTTTGTCGCTCGTGCGTCGTGCTCGTTCGTCGTGCGTAAACTTTTATGCATTTTCAGGCTTCTTGCTTTCAAAATGCATGATTTGATTTGGCCCAAACTTGGCAGGAATCGATCGCCTTAAGGGGTGGGGATTCAAGGGTCCTCAATGGTACACTCTGGCCCCCTAGGGCCCGGGGCAGGCCCTAAAGGGCCAAAGTAAGGTAGTTTTCAAACTCTTCTTCTCTAGATCCAGAAATAGTTTAGTTAAGCCACTTTGTGTGTAATACCTCTATATGTGCTGAATTAATGTTCCTCATGACAATGCCCAGGGTGGCCCCGTTTGGCCCCAAGGGGGGCAAAAGTTTGGGGTATGGCCGTATAGGAATACTCACATTTACATCAATGGATTTAGACCAACTTGGTGGGAATGACCCTCGGGGAGGGGAAAGAGGGTTCATGGAATGGTACACCCCCCCCCCCCCTGGGGGCCCAGGGGGCAGGGCCCATAAGGGCCCAAACTAGGTAACTTTCTAACACAAGTCCATTATGTAACAAACTTGGTGGTAGATGCGTAACAGGGACCTTAATGTTATTTGGGGGTCAAAGGTCAATATGTAGGCAAAGGTCAAATGAATCAAGTTTCTTCTTTGGTTGGTATTGGGCCTTCTCTAGATCCAGAAATAGTTAAAGTTGAGCCACTCAGTGTGTAGATACCTCTACATGTGCTGAATTAATGTTTCATGACAATGCCCAGGGTGGCCCCGTTTGGCCCGCAAGGGGGCAAAGTTTGGGGGTAGGGCCTATAGGAATAACTCACTTCACATCAATGGATTGAAACCAAACTTGGGTGGAATGATCCTCAGGGGGAGTCGAAAGAGTATTCGTGGAATGGTTAACCAGGCCCCCCTGGGGCCCAGGGGGCAGGGCCCATAAGGTGCCCAAACTAGGTAACTATTCTAAACCAAAGCCCATTTGTACCAAACTTGGATGGTAGATGCGTAACAGACGACCTCAATGTTTTATTTGGAGGTCAAGGTTACATAAGTAGGTCAAAGGTCAAATGTTAAGATACTAGGGCGTGCCTTGTTTTTTATAAACGGAATGTTAGAATTTAATTTAACTTGACAAAATCAGCTATATGGCAAGGGATGCAAAGTTTGTCAACTGGTTCATTTGGCTACGTTTGGTGCCTAGATATCAGGTCCAAGGGCCAAAACTAAGTGATGTTTTTTCTATGGGTGCCATAGAGAGTTGCGAGACCTCAGTGAGCGTCGTGCCCCCGGGCTCTTGTTTGAAATTGCTTCTGAGTAATTTGAAAGGAATGACGTTTAACGCGTCCAGATTTTCACCAAAACTCAATATTTTACCCAAAGTCTCTATGAGACGTGTTTATTTATATTAATCTTCACATTGGATATGATTTCAGCTGATTTCATTCATTTAGGTGTTTTTTGACGTGCAAATGAAGGACACAATCTTTAAGACATTTTTTATCAATGTCAGATTGCTTACACTTGAAGCCTGTTATCGATATTACATTTACATGAGTAAAGCAAGTGATTCAAAACAGATGCCCATCCTTTGTTTACATTTTCTCAATCTCAGATGGAAAAGGTGAAAAACATAGGTAGTATAAAAATACATTAAAAAAAATATAACTTGTAACTTAATCTGTACTTCATCTTGTCAAACTTGATATTTATAGATAGAAAGCTTTCAATTTCACAAAATATGAAAAACTGAAAATTTGCCATGTTGATTCAAAATTCATATTTTCAGCACAAGTGGAAAATCAACCTTTGCAACAAATGTGCAGTCACCTCTTCTGTGTAAAATACTATGTAGCAGCAAGTGTGAGGCTTAAAGGCAGGGCATCTCTTTTGCATGCGTAAAAATTAACATTGTGTAAATACAATGGCATTCAGAAGAAAATGCCATCTGGGAACCTTTACCAAAATATAGGAGCTAGAAACTCAGTTTTGGTGGAATTATAGTGACCGTTAGACTCTGATTTGAATTTTTTCTCACGAGAAAAAAATTCCTACCATAGAACGTACACTAAACAGTTTTTCTTTCGCATTTTTCAAATTCTAGGTAATTACTGACCCGCAGATTTCACAGACATGCCCTTCATCAATAGCCTAAGGGCATGGGTTATCTTTTCCTGGTCTGCGGGGATGTTTGCAAATGAGATCCACTGCCTTTAAAGGGCAGTGACGTGATTGGGAGAAATAAAAAATGCCTCTAGAACTAAATTGGTTGAAAGATATACCAAAGATACACCAGCGGGAGTGGCCTGAAGGATTTGTCTTGAATTTATTTACTTGAGGAGAATCAAGCATGAGCATACCAGGACTGAATTTCTCTTGAGCCCCGAGAGAAATTAATCCCATAGAAAGCTACCTTACAAATTGTCTGTCGCAAGTCTTTCTGATGGTAATACTTTTGGAATGATTTAGCTTTTGACTACAAAATTTTCGCAGTAGAATCCTTGCATAGTTAATTGGATTCTAGAATTATTTTACCCAAAGTTGAGGACTTCCCCCATCATGCCATTTAGCTTGAATGTTTCCATTCTTTCTACCAATCATGCTGACTTCTACAGGTCTACACATCCAGGCTCCCCAGCCTTGGACACTGTGTGTATCACCATTGAAGATTACTACAATGACTTCCAGCATCTCAGAAAGAACTACTTTGAAACACTGATCAAGGAGCTCGAACGGAGGACAGTCATAGCCTATGTGAGAGGAATGCTGGAAAAGTAAGTTAGAAAACAGTAATAGTGGTAGAATAAAGTGATAACTGATGTCATTTTTTTTTCTGTGATTAATTTGGCCCTGCAGCAGTAATAGTACATTTTTTTTTTAAATAGCAAGATAATTTCAGTGCCCTTTAGTGTTGCATGAGATCAATTATGGAAGCATTCTTGCACAAGAAGAGTTGTTAAACACTGTGAAGCACACTACAGACATAACTTTTACACTGTTTTCTAACTCAGGGCACAGTGCTGAAAAAAAGAAAATAATTTAAGAAAATGGCAGATTTCTATTTGTCACACACATTTATGTGTGGCACATCACATGAAAGTAACCAAATAGCTATCCAACGTCAGTAAGGTTGCCATTTGGGATCAAGAAGGAGAAGGGCATAGCACAGGTCTATCCACGGGCAGAGATGCCAATCCTTTTTTGCAGTATGTAGTACTTTTTTCTAGTTGCAAGTACCGGTACTTGTAATTTTGAGCAAAATACCTCAAAATGCTTTTTTCTTTGAGATCACTTTGTGCACACTTCTATTGAACAAAACATACTTTTTTTATACGCCCGGCTACGGGACGTATTATGGTATCACGTTCGGTGTCCGTCTGTCCGTCGTCTGTCTGTCTGTCCGTCCGTCCGTCCGTCCGTTAACTTTTCCTTGTAAACGCGATAACTTCAGTTTAACTTAACCCAGGCTCATATAATTTGGTGTGTATAATACTAGCATGGATCCCAGGAAGCCTATTGATTGTGAGGTCAAAAGGTCAAAGGTCAAGGTCACAGTGACATGTTTTGATCTTACTCTTGTGAAGTCCTTGTAAACGCGATAACTTCAGTTTAACTAAACCCAGACTCATATAATTTGGTGTGTATGATACTAGCATGGATCCCAGGAAGCCTATTGATTTTGAGGTCAAAAGGTCAAAGGTCAAGGTCACAGTAACATGTTTTCATTTTTCGCGTTACAGGCGGGTGTATTATGTGCTCGCCCCAGCGACACTCTTGTTTCAAACTAAAATGCTTTTTTCCAGACTAAAAATACTTTTATCATTCATAAGAAGTTGGCACTTGTACACCACAAGTGTTTGGGGCAGATGGGTGTGCATTAGAAATGTAGAAATTACTATCATTACTATCTCTGCATGAGTAAAGTTCTAAATTCTACCCATCTATATTGTGTTGTATAGACGTATGACTTTCAGGACGTACGAGGAAAGGAAGGAAGCAGCAGAGAAGATAGTTAGGGAGAGCGACACGTTGGAGAGGCTGTTTATAAGACAAACAACACACCAGAGAGAGAACAGGTGAGCATTCACTATGTAAAGACCTGTTCCGATTTCACTGGGTGTAACCTGCCCCTTTTCAGATTGAGACATTGCTTTGTCTGCCATAGCTGGGGGGCTTCCAAAAGGATAACAAAAGTATCTTCATCTATGCATTCCTTCAATTCAGGAACAGCTGTAAACTTGGGTTAATTTGTCATCTTTCGTTGCGCTTGAAAACGCCCCCCCCCCTTCCCCACGGCTATGGAACACATCTTATTCTCAAAACTGAACAGGTCTATTATACCAGCAAGAATTGTTATTAGGAAGCATGGTTTTTTGCCCCCTCCAAACCCTTGATTTGTAAAAGAATGACAGGATGGAGAAATTGTTAGATTAAACAACACACCAGAGAAAGAACAAATGGAAATTCACTGTGTATACCAATAAGGATATTTTTGTTAAGCATTCATGGTGTGCTGTCTGATTTTTTATTTTTTTTTATTTTCATCTTCTTTGTAAAAACTTGTGATTGGACTAAGACCAAACTTTACAGGTATTTGTGTAAGATGCCTAGTCTCAATGGACAGATGTAAACCTACATCTTGCAAAACCTGCAGTGTGAGCATTTCTGATGACACTGATGTGTTCTGTGATGTCAATGTAGCATTAATTTAGAAAACTGAACCTGTTGGAGACTAAGTACAAGTTAACTTGTGTTGCGATCTATGGAAACCGCATGTTATAGTGTAATCAAATCGTCTCCAACGGGTTAAGAATAATGGCGCCACCCTAGTTATAATGGATACCGATAGGTTTGCTCGATGTGCTCTTGGCATTATTAGAACTGCTTAATCAGTTACTAGTTTATCTAGTTCCTATTTGGGAGATTTCATTATTATTTTTTTTTTCAGGAGCGTTCCCTGTGTGAGGTCATCCCTCTCATGTCAGAGGTCATCAGGATAGAGGATACCTTCATGCTGTCATTGGAAATATCAGTAAGTTACCTGCCACTATACAGTTACTACCAAATTCAAAAACACATCAGCAGTATTAACCTGTTATTTGTACAGGAACCGGATGTGTCCTGCAATGCTAGCTCTATTTAATTTGTAGAATTTGTAGAGGCAATAGGTTAATCATGATGATGAATTTTGTTTGGATGAAAAGAGAATCCAATATCTTCCTTAATCTGGCTACAAACTTCATACTTCTTGGTATGAATTTCACAATTATTCTAATTCCATATTGGATTAGACTTACACCCAGTATAAAGTAGATGTATTTATGTGGCCCAACATAGACTGTTGATATGTTTCAATCATTTTCAACATTAACCCTACTTAAATTGTTTATTGTGACAAATTGTTATGTTTAAATTATCAGAGAACAGGTAAGCGGTATGTATATTACCTATGGAAAATGTTGGGGTTCCCGATATTTTACATTTTGAGTGTTTTTTCCAAAATGGAAAAGTTTCAGAGTGAGCGATTTTCAGAGCAATGAGAGCATTGATTGATCGTGTCGGTCAATCTAAAAAACATAATTGCAAAGAATTTCATATGTGACGGTGACAGTTTGTGCCGCAAGGTTTTGTTTTATTGAAAAATAAATCCTCTTGTTTTTTCCTAGACCCTGGTCCAGCGATATCCTGATATCAGAACAGATCATCTGGTTAACTTGATGGTCATCAGAGGAGATGTCACTGTGGCCAATGCTAAACAGGTAAGGACTTTATGACTTCCAATTTATGCTTCATTATTTTATTGTCATATATCACCTAAATGATACTTGGCAGGGCTCGAAATTAGTGGTGGCCCGGGTGCCATAGGCCACTAAAAATCCCGTTGGGCCACCTGAAAATTGAAGATAAGTGGCCCGGCTGGCCACTAGGAATTATCACACGATTCGTAGCTTGAACAAAGTAAGACCTGAACGACTTCATCAAAGTATGCAAACATGATAACTACAGGCTAGCACACAAATTTTATTCCATTTGTCGTCAAAATAAACACGGCACACAATTGAGGAAATCCATGTTTTTTAATGCAACATTTTGGCCACCTGAAAATCCATTTGGCCACCCGAAATTGGACATAACCATACTCAAGTGGCCCGGCTGGCCACCAGAAAAAAAAATTAAGGGTGGGCCCTGCTTGGGTTAGGAATGTACTTGGGAAACCTTTTTCTTATTTAGTCAGGGGTGGGCGAGACACAATCTCGCTGTTGCCTTTTGTGTGTGTGTGTGTGTGTGTGTGTGTGTGTGTGTGTGTGTGTGTGTGTGTGTGTGTGTGTGTGTGTGTGTGTGTGTGTGTGTGTGTGTGTGTGTGTGTGTGTGTGTGTGTGTGTGTGTGTGTGTGTGTGTGTGTGTGTGTGTGTGTGTGTGTGTGTGTGTGTGTGTGTGTGTGTGTGTGTGTGTGTGTGCTAGTTTTTTTTTAGGGGAGGGGAGGGAGGGGTTGGTGATAAAATTGGAATCAAATATTCCAGCATTAGATATCTGACTTATTTGTTTGAAAAGTTAAATATACCATATAATTTTTATTAAAAGGTACATTATTGTATATCATATGACGACATTATTCCACTTCCTGTATGACATGAAGTTAACATGTGAGCAGTCATGCATGGCTGATTACAGGCATTAAACAATAGCAAGGTCAGTAAAAAAAATTGCAAGAAGTGGAGCAGTCAGTCTTTCAGTTTTGAAAGTTTATGTGGCATAAGATCCATTGAACGACAAAAATTAAAGTTAAATATCACTTTGAAAAGAAAAGAAAATTGTCCATCTTGAATACATCACTATTCCACTGGAATTTTTTAATAAAAATCAGTCAATGAAAAAAAAGGTCACATTTCAGTATCTTGACTACTCAAAAACAGTTCAATATCTTGTTTGTCCTCCCTGGCTCTGAATGAGTGCAGCACATCGACGTCACAACTTCATCTTGAAAGTGCATGTCCAAATGATGCATCTCATGATGCATCTGTAAGCATTTCATTCAAATCATAAACACCTGTTGAAATTGTTGAATCTATGCCTACAAGATGGACCTGATCATTAGCATTTGAAGGCTCAATTTCTTGCATTTTTTTTTTACTGACCTTGCTATTGTTTAATGCATGTAATCAGCCATGCATGACTGCTCACATTTTAATTTCATGACATACTGGAAGTGGAATAATGTCTGGTCATATTGATATACAATAATGTACCTTTTAATACAAATTTAAATGGTATATTTTAACTTTTATAAGTGTCCAAGAACTTATTTTGCCGAGTGTATAAGATTTGATATTGTTGTGTGTTCCACTAGATTGTGGTCGATACTCTGGGAGAAGAGGAAAACAGGCAAATGCACCCACGGACAATATTTTCTGACATCCCGGCCAAGTAATGTGGCATTGGAGAAGTATCAACCAATCAGAGACATCCATCATGGTTAAAGGAGGCTGGGAGAAACGTGGATCAGAAAAAAATCTGGGTCCTGTTGCGAGATACTTTACATTTAACCACAAGTTTAGCATTCAAACTAAAGTCTTTAAAGGCAGGGAATCTCTTTTGCATCCCTCCCACATCACATCAAAACATCACTCATGCCCTTTGGATTTTTATGAAGGACATGCCTCATTGTCTGTGATATCTGAAGATCAGTAATTACCTAGAATTTGAAAAATGCCCCAAACCAACTGCCAGCTCAGTGTGTGTTCTATACTGGGAATTTTTGTCCTTTGCCTCTACAAGACAGTAATTCAAGTCAAAGTCTAACGGTCACTATAATTCCTTCAAAACTTAATTTGTGGGTCATATACTTCACTAAATGTTCTTAGGTGTTTTTTGTCTTCTATGTACCGTGTATTTACACAATAATTTGTAGGCATGCGAAAGAGACACCCTGCCTTTGAGTATCTCGCAACTACTCCAGACATGCATGTTGACATTGTTCAGTCATGTTTACTGAGTGTAAAGAAATGACAAAATCCTCAGATTGCATGTGAGTTTAATGGTGTAGTACAGAAAACAGGGTGGTTTTGTATTTGAAGAGAATGGTATGTAACATGAATTGAGACTTGGTCTATGACATTCCATGTGAACCAGTTACCACTAAAGTTGTCTTTACAATATTTTCTTATGCCAAGAAAAAAAATTGCACTTAAATTTCTGCAAGAGTACATTATGTGAACATGTAAAATTATAGTTCAAATTCTTACATGTAGGTAACATTGAAAAACAAATGATTGACTTGAACAACAAATTTTCTGTGATATTACAAAATTATAATTTTTTATTGAAAGGTGTAAATTGTGTAGGATAGAGTAGAGATGTCATGTACAAATAAAAAAAATGTATCATGTTTAATTCCTCACATGGGATGAGTCTTTGTTTCATCTTGTTAACAGTAATATACAATTAAAGAGATGATTTCAGATGCCACATTACATGGAAAATGAAAAAAAAATGTAATATATTTCCTCATAGTCTTTGTTTAGTCTTTTATACAATGTGCAATATTCAATGTTCAATGTGAAGATGTGTTCTTGGTAGTTTTTTTTTAGCACCTAGAGTGTTTTGTATTAGGTGCTATATAATAGTATTATTTTTGCAATGAAACATGTGACTACAGCCAGGACAAAAACTTTAATAACTACTTGTGACTAAATAATAAAGGAGAAGACATTTTCTGTGTTCATGATTTAGAGTAAAAGTATCAGCCTTTATCCATGAAGGAGGTTTAACTAAAAGACCTGGTTTAAACCTCTGCACTAAGTATGGAAATTTTTTTATGCCTCCACCTCAAAGTTGCCGGAGGCATCATGTTTTCAGGTTGTCCGTCCGTCTGTTACTGCTTCTCGTTACCGTGATAACTCAAGAGTGGGTGATCAGATTTTGATGTAACCAGGATCAAGTATGTTCTCTAAGGCAACAATAAACTGATTAGATTTTGGAGTTGAACGGTCAAAGGTCTATTTCAGAATTTGGCTCATTACTGCGATAACTTAAGAACAAGTGGTCGGATTTTAATGTAAGTTAGGTGGAGTATGTATTATAAGGCACTGATGAACTGATTAGATTTCGGAGTTCAAAGGTCAAAGGTCACGAAGCCTCATACGTATCTGATTTGGGCTCGTTACCACAATAACTCACAAATTGAGTGGGAGTGCTGACTATGGAGGCATACCCATCGACTGCTCACAGTCGAACTGCTCTAGTTTTTTTCCACGATGATGCAGTTTGGTGAGAAATTCAGATGGGTTTTGACATATTTCTACTCTATAATGGCAGTTGAAAGGGAAATGGCAACATTGGTAGTAGTTCTCAATTCAGGACACGTTCTGAGAATCAAGTACACACTTGAGAGTGTCTGTTGTGAAAATTGCATAGTATTTCCTTGAAAAGCTGAAGATGTTTTTGTGTGGTATATATAGAAAGTGAAACGTGATGTACGGATATACTGTAGTGTGCAAGGCTTTCATTGTATTTGTGACATATGGTTTTTAAAACCAGTGTGTAATTTTTGTTACTCTGACCAAATCTTTTATCAATGTTTCTTGAATGTATGGTAGTGTCGCATCAGATATATAAAAACACATCAAACCTACCAAAAATTGTTTTGATTGCATAGTATGATTGTTAAAAGATCAACAATAGCAAGCAGATATCAGTATGTCCATGCTGGGTGGCCCAGACATATTTTTTTAACTTCTCAAAAGTACATGTATTAATAGGTGATAAATTTGTATGAAACCAAAGAAAAGAAGAAAAGTTATGTTTTATACCCTAAACCAAAACTAAACACTCCTTTTAACATGACATGGCATGTTGGCAGATTTCATTTTTTTTAATCCATAATTATTATTGTGGTGTTGTCTCCAAGATAATACTTCTCAAAGTAATTTCAATGTACACAGTACATGTGCAAAGTTACCATTAGTTTGGGAATATAGCTTGAAATATCCTAACACCATCTCGATAGAGAAAGACACGTCATTTACTCCTATCACTGTTACACAGTTTGGATTTGAACTGATATTGATGTCATACAGATAGCTTTTACTGTGCAATTCACTTTCAAACTTTGTGTTTATCAAAGAAATCTGTGATTGTATTTCTTTTTCATCTCTTAGTCTGATGAAACAATTTTGTATGCTTAAAAACATCCATATTATTTTTATATTGTAATTAGCAGTGTTGTAGTCAAGACCAGGCCATCCGAGACCAAGACCAAGACCAGACACCCCGAGACCAAGATCAAGACCAAGAAAAAGAGGTCCGAGACCGAGACCAGAAGTCTGAGACCAAGACCAGCACTTTCCGAGACCAAGACCAAGACCAAGACCAGCATTTCAATTGACAGTAATTTGTGCATGTTTTGAGGATAACACAACTTTGTTACTCAGCATTAACTGCCTTCTGCTTACACATACATGTAGCAATCAGTCTGTAATAGGATTTTTGAAAACTCAATAAAATTAACAATTTAGAAGAACATTAAAAATTATATTTTCATTGTTTCATTTGTCACTTACATGTGAAACACCTCCCAAAGTTTAACTCAAAATAGGCCTACGATTACGAGTCAATATGGTAGCTATTTTGCACAAACGACCAAGAAACAATTCTAAATTGAAAAGAATACTTTTTCCCATGAGCACATTTGCCTGAAATACAGATCAGATCTAGAAAAAAAAGTGTTGTTAATAATCTTCTTTCTTTCATTCATTAATGTTTTTTCTTCATTCATTCTTGATTTTTAGCTCATCCGGACC
>JZLH01S0291904.1:3108-17331 GCA_001188425.1 Eucidaris tribuloides
TTGATGAAATAATGATCTTAAAACAATGAACAATAACATGAATAGTGTTTTTAATGTATCTACTTTTTTCTTCTTCCCCACCCCCTCCCGATCATCCTGCTGCTCCTCCTCCTCCTGCTTAAACTTCTTTGTTCCCAAATGGAACCCAAAATAGGAATTGAAAACACCAAGTATTCCCTGCCACTCCTCATTTTGACTTTGGGCCTTTGGTAATCTTTACTGTTGAAAGTGTCTCCAGGATGATTAATGTAAGAAAAATGTGTACTACTCACAATATATAAGGATCCATAGAAGTTAAACAGTCATTGAAAGACCTGTATCCTTCTTTTAAATATGCAATACCTCCGTTAATTAGTTATTAACATGATATCAGAAATCTCAGATTTCAAATGAAAGGTATGGTGAAAGTTTGTTGAATGGGATGGATCAGGAAATGCCTCTGCCCCCATCTCCACCCCGCCAACCGCCAACCAAACTTTTTTCTTTCATCAGCATGAATGACTATTTCTCCTCATCTCTCCTCATTGTACTGAAACGATTTGTGTAATTCTCTTCCTCCAATATGATCAAGTTTATAGCACCTGAACTAGCTTCCAATACTCCGTACCTCATGTGAACATCAGCGTCAATTCCACTCTCATACTCAGAAAAAAGGTTTGCAGGATCAATTTGTTTGCCTCATAGGTTCATTGGGGTGGCAGCCCCCTGCCCCGCCCCTCCCCTTCCCCTAAATCGACGCCCTAAACCCCGAAGAACCGAAGTGCAAACACTTGTAAATCTCCCTCCCCAATGTATTGTTACCCTCATATTAGTCGTGTAGGCTCCCTCCGTGAAACTTTACACATGTTGAATGAAATGGTTCTAGAATTAACGGTGACCCCTACTTTTTATTGCTTATTCTGGTAGACTATGATGAGTAGATAAGGTTTCAGATATCACTTTCTATGACAAGGTGTTGTGACGTCATCTATAAGGTCACAAAGAAAAATCATGTTTTGCGCATATCTCATGACTGGAGTAGAGTGTGATAACTAAAATTAGTACACAGTAATTTCAAGTCAAAGGTCATCACTGGTGCTCATCATATGCGTGCGGGAGTCACGACGAACGCGTACGCGTACGTTTAAGTATTAAGTCTTAAATCAGTAATTTTTCTCTAGAATAAACGATGACCCCCTACCTTGTATTGCTCATTCTGATAGCCTTTGATCCGTAGATAACAGTTTAAGCACTACTTTGCAAGCAGAATACTTGTGGCGTCCTCAGTGACGTCACGAAGAAAAATCGTATTTTGCGCATATCTCATGAATGGGTTGGATTAAAATAACAAAACTTGGTGTACAGTAACTTCGGATCAAAAGTCATCACTATTGCTAATCATATCCGTCCGCGCGTCGCGACGAATGCGTACGCGCACGTCGAATTTCTAATCAATGTTTCACAGACAATTGCAGGTGATGAGGGACATAACTCATCATGCAATGATAATTGATATACATTGTTTGTCCATTTTCTTTAAATTTAATGATCGAAGCGGTTACGCGGATCACCAATTCGTCTTAGTGACGAATTAAAATCTAGTTTGTGTTTCTTTCTGGTCACTTTTTGTTCCGACGATAACTCAAGAACGATAGTCTTAATAACCTTCAAACTTAACATAGTTATGTCCCATGTAAATACCTAGGCATGGTAATCATGTTAATGTCAAACACTATCCGTGACGTCATTTATGACGTCATTAACAAAAACAGACATTTGTCAATATCTCATTATTGAAATACAATTATGCAATCACATTGTACTAACGTAAAATTGAGGTCAAGGGTCAACTGCTGGACCTAATCAAGTGCGCGCGCGCGCCACGATGCGTGCGTACGGGCCCGTCAAAATTTTAAAATGCTCCAAATGACTTCTTTTTAACAGCACTATATGTTTCAGGTCATTTGGAGCATTTTGGTACGCGCGCGTACGCGCGCGTTTTTTTCGCGCACAGCCCTTTCCGGACAGAATAACATAATTTTTTCGATGGTTTTGGATGTTTAACTGAATTCTACATCATTTAGAACCATTTCCAATCCACCAGAACCCAAAATATTGCTTACACGCCCGAAAAAACGTAAATGCGCGCGCATGCGCGCGTAGTGAATAACGGCCATTTTTAAATCACCCATAACTCCCTAGAATTAACGGTGACCCAGACTTTTCATTGCATATTCTGATAGCCGATGGGGCGTAGATAACTTTTCAGGCATCACTTTCCTTGCTAATCTGATGTGACGTCATCTATGACGTCACAAAGAAAAATCGTATTTCGCGCATATCTCCTGACTGGAGTCGAATATGATAACCAAACTTGGTACGCAGTTACTTGAGGTGAAAGGTCATCACTTGTGTTTACCATGACCGCACGCACGTCACGACGATCGCGTACGCGCACGTTGAATTTCAGATTAATGTTGGAGAGAGAATTTAAGGTGAAAAGGGACAGTTTGAGCAAGCATTGATTCGTTGTATATGTTGTTCGGAACATGCCCTGGAAATCTAATGATCGGTGCGGTTACGCGGGTCACCAATTCGTCTTAGTGACGAATTAAAGTCTAGTTATGTTTCTTTCTGGTCACTTTTGTTCAGACTATATCTCAAGAAAGACAACAGCGTTAGTCTTGTAACTTAGCATAGTTATGTCCCATGTAAAGACCTCGGCATGGTAGTCTTGTCAATGTCATCAACAATCTGTGACGTCATTTATGACGTAATTTGTAAAAAAGCTAGAGTTAACCCATATTTGCAATATCTCGAGCCGGCGGTCGAATAAAACAACCAAACTTGGCAAGGGTCAAGTTCAGGTCATGGGTCATCTTTTGGTCCCAGCCACGTGCACGTGCGCGTCTCCACATGCGTGTACGGGCGCGTCAAAAAATAAAAATGCTCCAAATGACTTCTTATTAACAGTACTATATGTTTTAGGTCATTTGGAGCATTTTGGTGCGCGCGCGTACGTGCGCGTGTTTTCGCGCGCACCCCTTTCCCAACGGAATACAGTCGTTTTTTCGATGGCTCTTGATGTCTGACAGAATTCTTAAGCATTTAGAACCCTTTGCCGACCAGCAGGACCAAAAATATCGCTAACAAGTCCAAAAAACTGAAATGCGCGCGCATGCGCGCGTAGTGAATGGCGACATTTTTAAATCACTCATAACTCTCTAGAAGTAACGGTGACCCGTCCTTTTTATTGCTTATTCTGATAGACTATGATGCGTAGATAGCATTTCAGGCATCGCTTTCTATACCAATGTGCTATGACGTCATCTATGACGTTACAAAGAAAAATCGTATTTTGGGCATATCTTATGACTGGAGTCATAACCTTGTACACAGTAACTTCAGGTCAAGTTTCATCCTTCATGCTTATCATATGCGTGCGGGCATCACGACGAACGCGTGCGCGTACGTTTAAAACTAGGTCTGAAATCAGTCATTTTTCTCTAGAATAAACGATGACCCCTACTAGTCCAGTCATTTTAGCTTTTCACTTCAAACTAATTGCAACAGAATTTTTTTCACCACAGTGCATTTTTTTGAAGTCCCCTGAACACCATACTAAAAGTCCCAAAATTTCCTAATAGGGGAAAGACATCTAATTTGCATAAATTCAAAATGGCCGCCATGTGGCATTTTTTTGTTCATATCTTGGCACATGAGAACCACAAAAAGTAATTTTTGGTGTCTATGTCCATGTTTCTAAGGTCATGAAATGCAAATATGATATAATCATAAACTTTCAAAAATTCTGACATGCGTAATTTGCATAAATTTGCATATCAAGGAATTCAAAATGGCCGCCATGTAACCCATTGAAGCTTATGTTTAACATAATAAACATTTACAAGTACATAATTATGTCTAAGAAGATATTTTTGGGGTGGAAGAACGGATTGTATGATAATTGATAATTTCCCAGTCGTTGTGTCTACATGTACACCTGATTTGCATAAACATGCATATGAATAACTTATTCAAAATGGCTGACATTTTATCTATTCATGACCGTATCTTGGGACATAAAACGTGTAGAAAGTCAATTTTGGTGCCTATACCCATGTTTGTTAGGTCAAGGAATACAATTGCGATATCGGTAGTAACTTTTCAAGATTCTAATATACATAATTTGCATAAATTTGCATATATTTTCATATAAATCCATGCAAAATAGCTGCCATATGGTTTGCTACGTGCCCATATCTCCGAATATTAATCTTAGATGGTAATCGTGGTTTCTGTAATATTTTCCTTGTAAGAATTACTGCTATACACTCAGCTTTCAGGAATATAAGACACTGGAACCTTTCATGGATTTGTACATAAACGTATTGAAATGACTACCATGTATCACACTTAAAGCTCGAGTTTAGTTTTGGTAAATGGTAAGGAGGGCTACAAAGAGACATGATGATAGAATGAGGACGTAATGGAGACCGTATAGGAGAAGGGCAAAGAAGAAGCGGGATAAGCAGGGAGATGATGAAAGTAAACAGGGACACATATCATGAGTTGAAGAAAGCAGTGGCAAAAGCCAAGAGTGAGGCATATGATGATTTATTATGATACATTTGACACAAAGGAGGGGAAATAATATGTATTGATTAGCTAAACAGTTAGAGTAGGATGGGAAAGACATGTTGCAGGTGGGTTAATAGAGGATGAAAACGGAATGTTTTGACTGATTAAGAGTGTATTTTCCACAGAATATTTTAAGAAAGTGCAAAGGAAGAAATGGGAGAGGGGGAGGGAGAGAATAAATGCTACAAACAAATTTAATGAGGAAGTACGACCGATATCAATAATAAAGAAATGACATCGGCAATGAGCTGAATGAAAAATGGATCGTCAGTTTGTCCAGACAATATCGAGGCATGAAAGTGTTTGGGTTACCGTAATTATAGAGAAATAATGGTGAAGAATCATACTTTTGGAAAGAATTGTGGAAGATAGGGTGACAAAGAAGTGACAAATTTGTGAGGAGGTTTAATGCCAGGTAGAAGCACTGCGGATGCAATATTTGCATTGAGGATGTTCATGGAGAAATAGAGAGAGGGGCAAAAAGAGCTGCAATGTGTGCTTGTGGATCTCGAAAAGCGCATGATATGGTGCCAAGAGAGGAATTATGGTATTGTTGGAGAGAGTCGGGGATAGAGTTTGGTGATAGTGCAGGATATGTATGATGCATGTGAGACGGTCACGACGTGTGCAGTAGGTGTTCATGAATGGTTCAAAATGAGAGTTGGGTTGCACCAAGGTTCAGCGTTAGTTAGTCCTTGCTTGTTTGCAATGGTGATGGACAGGCTGACAAATGAGGTGAGAATGGAATCCCCACCGACCAGATGTTCACAAATGACATTGTAATATGCTATAAGAGCAGGGAGCAGGTTGGGGAAACTTAGAGAGCTTGAAGTATGTTCTGGAGAGAGACAGAGGACGGGGGGGGGGTGGGGGGGAGTGGAGTGAAAGTTAGCTGGACAAAACAAAGTGCATGTGTGTAAATGAAGTATCAGCTGCAGCTGTGGTGAAACATCAAGGTGTAGAGGTAGCAAATGTAGAGGACTTAAGGGGGAAAGAAGAAGAGAATCATGGCGTGGGGGAGAGTGACAGGGTATCTTCCATAACAAAGGGGAGGATATAGTCCAGCTATATGATTGACTGCCTTGAGGTAACAAAAGACAGGAAGAAGAGTTAAATGTCCCAGGTTTGAACAACAATTAGAAATAACTTTGTGAGAGGGACAACAAACGTTGCAAGGTTTCGGGATAAAATGAGAGAGGGAATCAAGAGTGTGGTGGTTTGGGCATATCCAGGAGAGATGCTGAGTATAAGGGAAAATATATTTGGAAATGGTGCAGAGGGAGGGTGACTAAAAAGGCAATTTCATGGACGTTGTTAGAGGTGATATGAGGATAATTGGTGTGACAGAGGACATGTCATGTGTAATATACTGTACGGAGATATGGCCATATGATGGACCATATGGCGGCCATTTTGCATGAATTTATATGCAAATTTAAGCAAAGTATGTATATTAGAATGCTAAAAAGTTACTACTGATATAACTATTGTATTCCTTTACCTAACAAACATTGGTATAGACACCAGAAGTTGCTTTCTACAGGTTTCATGTCCCGAGATATGGTCATAAATAGGTTAGATGTCGGCCATTTTGAACATATAATTCATATGCATGTTTATGCAAATTAGGCGTATATGTCGGTATAACGACTAGAAAAATTGTTCTTTAATTATTACAATCCGTCCTTCTACCTGCAAAATCATCTTAGACATAAAAATGTACTTATACATGATTATCATGTTAAAACATAGGCTCCAATGGGCTACATGGCGGCCATTTTGAATCCATTTATATGCAAATTTATGCAAATTATGTATGCCAGAATTTTTAAAAGTTTATAATTATATTATATTTGCATTCCATGATCTCAGAAACATAGGTGTGGACACCATAATTTTATTTATGTGGTTTCCATGTGCAAAGATATGGGCATAATAAGCCATGGCGGCCATTTTGGATTTATGCAAATTAGATGTCTTTCCCCTATTAGGATATTTTGGGACTTTTAGTATGGCGTTCTAGTGACCTCAAAGAAATGCACTGTGGTGGAAAAAATTCTGTTGCAATTTGTTTGAAGTTTGGCCAAATTTTAGGCTAAAATGACTGGACTATACCTTGTATTGCTCATTCTGATAGCCTATGATGCGTAGATAACATTTCAGGCATTGCTTTCTATGCCAAATTGTTATGACGTAACATATGACGTCACAAAGAAAACCCGTATTTAGCGCAGATCTCTTGACAGGAGTCGAGTAAGATAACCAAACTTGGTACACAGTAACTTCTAGTCAAAGGTTATCACCGGTTCTTATGATATCCGTGCGGGCGTCACGACGAACGCGCACGCGCACGTCGAATTTTAAATCAATTTTCTTTCTAGTCACTTTTTGTTCAGACGATATCTCAAGAATGACAACAGCATTAGTCTTGTAACTTAGCATAGTTATGTCCCATGTCAATACCTCGGCATGGTAGTCTTGTCAATGCCATAGACTATCTGTGACGTCATCTATGACGTCATTTGTAAAAAAGCTAGAGTTAACCTATATTTGTAATATCTCGAGCCGGCGGTCGAATAAAACAACCAAACTTGGCAAGGGTCAAGTTCAGGTCATGGGTCATCTTTTGGTCCAAACCACGTGCGTGTACGGGCGCGTCAAAAAATAAAAAAATGCTCCAAATGCCTTCTTATTAACGGTACTATATGTTTCAGGTCATTTGAAGCATTTTAGTGCGCGCGTTTTTCTCGCGCGCAGCCCTTTCTCGACCGAATAACTTATTTTTTTCGATGGATTTACATGTCTGACTGAATTCTACATCGTTTAGAACCCTTTCTCGACCACTAGGACCCAAAATATTGCTTACTTACCCCAAAAATATAAATGCGCGCGCATTGCGCGCGTAGTGAAAGATGTTCATTTGTAAATCGCTGATAACTCTCTAGAATTAACAGTGACCCCTACTTTTTATTGCTTATTCTAATATGCCTTATGACTGCGTTAGATAACAGTTTCAGATATCACTTTCTGATTGACAATATTCTTTCTGGACTCATCTATGACGTCACAAAGAAAATCGTCGTCGTGGCCCGCATCATACTCCCATGACTGGCCAGTAGAGTGTGACTAACTCAAGCTTTGCGTCCACCGTAACCTTCAGTCAACAAGGTTCATCACTGGTGCCCTCACTCATCGCTCGCCCGGGCCCCCAGTCCACGACGAACGCCGTACTGCGCACGCCTCAAATATGTAGTATTTTCTTGACAGAGAACTATAAGTGTGAACAGCGACAGCTTCGAACAAGTTATGATACGCCATATAGACTGTCACAATAGTTATAGTCTACTGATCGGAGCAAATACGCGGATCACCAAGTCGTCTCAGTGACGAATTAAAATCTATTCTTCTTTATTCGTGTTTCTTTGTCGCCATTTTTGTGCTCGCAATATCTCAAGAACGATGAGTACAATAGTTTTGTAACTTTAACATAGTTATATCCCATGTCAATACCTCGTTGCTCTCTTCTTTTCAATGTCTGTGACGTCATCTATGACGTCATAAGCCACAAGCTAGTCCTGACCTATATTTGTAATATCTCAAGCCGGCAGTGAAATAAAACAACGAAATTTGGCACAAGTCAAGTTAAGGTCAAGGGTCAACTTTTGGACCTAACCACGTGCGCGCGCGCGTCACGATGGGCTTGCATGGGCGCGTCAAAATTGTTAAAAGTTTTAAAATGCTCCAAATGACTTCTTATTAACAGTAGCATACGGTTCAGGACATTTGGAGCATTTGGTGCGCGCGTGTACGCGCTCGTTTTTTTCGCGCGCACCCCCTTTCCGACAAAATATCGTCGGTTTTTTTCGATGGATTTGGATTTCTGACTGAATTCTCCATCAATTAGAACCCTTTCCCGAAAACCCGGACCCAAAATATCGCTTACAAGTCCAATAACTTAAATGCGCGCGCATTGCGCACGTAGTGAATGATGGGCATTTTTAAATCAGTCATAACTCTCTAGAATTAACATTGACCCCTACTTTTTATTGCTTATTCTGATAAACTATGATGCGTAGATAGCATTTCAGGCATCACTTTCTGTGCCAAAGTGTTGTGACGTCATCTATGACGTCACAAATAAAAATCATATTTCGGGCATATCTCATGACTGGAATCGAGTAAAATAACCAAACCTGGTACACAGTAACTTCAGGTCAAAGGATATCATGCGTGCTTATCATATGCGTGCGGGCGTCACGACGAACGCGTACGCGTACGTTTAAAAAATAAGTCTGAAATTAGTCATTTTTATCTAGAATAAACGATGCCCCCCACCTTTTATTGCTCATTCTGATAGCCTATGATCCGTAGATAACAGTTTAGGCACTACTTTGGATGCGGAATACTTCTGGCGTCATCTATGACGTCACAAAGAAAAATCGTATTTCGCGTATATTTCATGAATGAGGTGGATTAAGATTATAAAACTTGGTACACAGTTTCTTCAGGTGAAAGGTCATCACTGGTGCTAATTACAACCGTCCGCGCGTCGCGACGAACGCGTACGTGCACGTCGAATTTTCAATTAATGTTTGATAGACAATTTCAGGTGATGAGGGACATATTTCATCATGCAATGATAATATACATTGTCACATTTGCTTTAAATTTAATGATCGGAGCGGTTACGCGGATCACCAATTCGTCTTAGTGACGAATTAAAATCTAGTTAAATTATTTAGTTAATATTGGAAATTGTTCTCTAATTATGTACCTGATATGTTAACTGCATGAATGGGTTGAAAATGAATCGAATCGCAATTTTTATAATACATTATAGACTACTTTACTGAAATATGGACTAACTATCCATGTTAATTTATAAACCCAGAAAAAATGTTAAGTTTTCCGTGGATTACCACTTCAATTTCGATTTTCCTTGTTACATTGACCCAGAAAATGCTGAACTGTTTGCACTTAATGAATTACGACGCGTGGGGCGCGTGACATTGATCTGACACGGCAAGGGTTCAAACGCTGATAAGAAGTAATTAAGTTTTATAGGGCTGATTTCATTTGCCGAAAACCCTTATTTCATTATTATTCCTTATTCCAAGTTTGTGACAATCTGGTGTTATTTGTGACAATCTGGTGTTATTTGGTAAAATCCTGAAATTTATAGATATGCTAACTTTTTCATGGAGTGTACAGTCCGCATTCGCTGAAATTATTGTCGTTGAAATGAAATTGACTAATCAAGCTGCATTCAATCTTGTTTTTCCTTGTTTTTTCAAATCAAAATGTTTCAAAAATATTTTTGAAATTGGAAGCTGTCATTTCATCAATAATGAAATATTTTTCAGTGTGTCATGTCTCTCCAACGGATATCGATATCATTAAAATTTGACAGGCAATCAGAAATTGGTATTTAAATGACATCATAGGTGTTTGAAAATATTTGTGTTTTTCTCGACGGGTCTGATTACTCTTGGACCCATTATTTTAGCAACACGAGAACATGAAAAATATGTAAAATTCTCATTGGATTTGGGCAGCCAATCAGAAACCGGTATGTCAATGACGTCATATGCGTTTGAAAATATTTTCATTGGATTCTGAGTCTAATAATACCCATCATTCAAGCAACATGAGAACATAAGGAATATACTATTCCTCATTGCATTTTGGTAGCCAATCAGATATCGGTAATTTGATGACGTCATATGTGTGTGAAAATATTTTATTTGGATTTTACGCGTTTTAATACCTTTAAAAAATTCATTTTAGCAACATTTTCGTGTAAATCAGTGAATATGAATTTTGTCGCATTTGGAGCCATTGTGGCCCACTGTGCGCCGGCTTGAGATATCGCAAACATAGATTTGGTCTAACTTTTGGTTGTTGACGTCATAGATGACGTCACGGACAACTGAGCACGTTCCCAAAAAATGTGTGTCCAGATCTTAACACGTGACATGGCTGTGACAAGTTACAGCATTATTATCGATGTCGTTCTTGAGGTATCGTGAACACAAGAAATGGTTAGAAAGAAACACGAACTACACTTTAATTCGTCACGTAGACGAATTGGTGATCCGCGTAAACGCTACGATCATTAATGTGGCAAATAATGTGTATCAATTATTATTGCATAATGAAATATGTCCCTAACCATCTTAAATTCTCTATAAAACAAAAATTGAAAATTCGACGTGCGCGTACGCGTTCGTCGTGACGCACGGACGATTATAATTAGCACCAGTGATGACTTTTGACCTGAAGTTACTGTGTACCAAGTTTGGTTATCTTAATCGACCCAAGTCATGAGATATCCGCGAAATGCGATTTTACTTTGTGACGTCATAAATGAAGCCACAAGCACTCGGAATGCAAAAGTGATGACTGAACTGTTATCTACAAATCATACGCTATTAGAATGAGCAATACAATGTAGGGTCATCGTTTATTCTAGAGAAAAATGACTGATTTTCGGACTTAATTTTTAAACGTACGCGTACGCGTTCGTCCTGACACCAGCACGCATATTATAAGCACGCATGATGACCTTTGACCTGAAGTTACTGTGTACCAGGTTTGGGTACGTTACTCGACTTCTGTCATGAGATATGCCCGAAATACGATTTTTCTTTGTGACGTCATAGATGACGTAACACCACTTTGGCATAGAAAGCAATGCCTGAAATGCGATCTACGTATCAAAGTCTATCAGAATAACCAATAAAAAGTAGGGGTCACCGTTAATTCTAGAGAGTTATAAGTGATTTAAAAATGCCGCCATTCACTACGCGCGCATTCGCGCGCATTTAAGTTTTTTGGGCTTGTAAGCGATAATTTAGGTCCTGCTGGTCGGCAAAGGGTTCTAATTGATGAAGAATTCAGTCAGACATTCAAAACCATCGAAAAAACGACGGTAATTGGTCGGGAAAGGGATGTGCGCGAAAAAAAAAATATATTTTTTGACGCGCCCGTACTCGTCAGTGGTGACGCGCGCGCGCACGTTGTCTAGACCAAAAGTTGACCCATGACCTTAACTTGACCTTTGTCAAGTTTCGTTGTATTATTCAACGGCCGGCTTGAAATATTGCAAATAAACGTTAACTCTAGCTTTTTTACAAATGACGTCATGACGTCACAGATGTTAATGGGCATTGACAAGACTACCATACGGAGGTATTGACATACGATATAACTATGCCAAGTTACAAGATTATTGACAATACCGTTGAGATATCGTCTGAAAAAAAAATGAACAGAAAGAAACAAAAATAAGCAAACAAACAAACAAACAAAGTAAGAAGAAAATTTCGTACAAAATATGGTGATCCGCGTTTACTTAGCATAGTTATGTCCCATGTCAATACGTCGGCATGGTAATCATGTGATGCCATAGAGCATCCGTGATGTCATCTATGACGTCATAAGTAAAAACAGATATTTGTCGATATCTCATTATTAAGATTATTAAGAATTATGCAATCAAATTTGACCAACGTAAAATTAAGGCCAAGGGTAAACTGCTGGGCCTAGCCACATGCGCATGCGCGCCACGACGGATGCGAACGGGTGCGTCAAAATTTTAAAATGCTCGAAATGACTTCTTATTAACAGCACTATATGCTTCAGGTCATTTGGAGCATTTTCGTGAGCGCGGGTACGCGCCCGTTTTTTTTTTTCACGCGCACCCCTTTCCCGACAGAATAACATCATTTTTCCGATGGTATTGGATGTCTAACTGAATTCTACGCCATTAACACTTTGAGTGCTATCGGCGAACCTGTTTGCCCAGGGTTGACTTCACTCAGGTACTATCGGCGAACCTGTTCGCCGAGAAGACAATCGGATCCATATCTTTTAATTCGAATGAAAAATGTCACTGAAGTTCCTACCAATGACATTTATCGTAAAATTAATACACAATGAACCAAATAAATGAGTTAAAATGAATTGTCTTGATAGCATTTGCGATTTTACAGAAAATCGTACAATTTGGAAAGGTTATACACATTAGTCCGAAACAATCATGTCCCTGGTTAACACACCTGGATTTTTAGCCCAGCACCCAAAGTGTTAAGAACCATTTCCCGTCCACCAGAACCCAAAATATCGCTTACACGCCCGAAAAACGTAAATGCGCGCGCATGCGTGCGTAGTGAATGATGGACATGTTTAAATCACCCATAGGCCTAACTCTTAATTAACAATGACCCCTACATTTCATTGCATATTCTGAGAGCCGATGATGTGTAGATAACCTTTCATTTATCAATTTCCATGCTAAACTCTTGTGACGTCATGACGTTACAAAGAAAAATCGTATTTCGCGCATATTTCATGACTGGAGTCGAGCAAGATAACCAAACTTGATACACAACAATTTCAGATTAAAGGTCATCACTGATGTAAATCACAGCGTGCGCGCATCAAGCCTTACGTGTATGCGTGCGTTTGATTTTAATGCTTGGTGGCGCATTTCTTCGTAGTTTTTCATGCTTCCGGTATTTTGGCTAATAACTCCGCCATGCAGTGTCCTATTCAACAGAAAACATTCTAAACTAGTTTTGAAGAGATTGGTCTATCAGTGTCGGAGTACTCCTTGGGTGTGAAAATTCACCTCAATGTTGACATTAAATTCGGAAATATATTGATACTTAGCATGGCATTGCAATTTAATGGATATGATATACATGTATGAATTTCAAGCTATGTTTATATCATGCATCACTTTGCATGTAGAACTGTCATGACGTCATCTATGACGTCACAACAACAACAACAACAACAAATCGTTTTTCGTCTATATCACATGACTGGTGTCGAATAGTATAATCAAACTTGGTACACATCAACTTGAGGTCAAAGGCAATCACTTGTGCTTACCAGGACCGTGCACATCGAATTTCAGATTAAGGTTAAGGAGAGAATTTAATGTGAAAAGGGACAGTTTTAAGCAAGCATTGATACGTCATGTAGATTGTTTGGAAAGTGCCTTTCAGATCTAATGATCGGAGCGGTTACGCAGATGTTTCTTTGTGGTCACTTTTAGTGCAGACGATATCTCACGAATGATGAGAGCAAAAGTCTTGTAACTTAGCATACTTATGTCCCATTGCAATACCTAGGCATGGTAATCATGTCAATGTCGTAGACCCTCTGTGACGTCATTTATGACGTCATTTGTAAAAAAAAAAGCTAGAATTAACCTATATTTGCAATATCTCGAACCTTCAGTCGAATAAAAGAACCAAATTTAGCAAAAATCAAGTTTAGGTCACGAGTCAACATTTGGTTTAGACCACGTGCGTGCGCGCGTCTAGACGGGCGTGTACGAACGCGTCAAAATATCAAAATGCTCCAAATGACTTCTAATTAACAGTACTATATGTTTCAGGTCATTTGGAGCATTTTGGTGCGCGTGCGTACGCCCGCTCCCCTTTTCCTACGGAATAACCTAGTTTTTACGATGGTTTTAGATATCTAACTGAATTCTACATCATTAAAAACCCTTCCCAGTCCACCATAGCCGAAAATATTGCTTACAAGTCCAAAAAACATAAATGCGCGCACATGCGCGCGTAGTGAATG
>JZLH01S0291913.1:36861-49363 GCA_001188425.1 Eucidaris tribuloides
AAATGTATGGATGTACTCATGTATGTTCAGGTCTGTGCGTCTGTGCGTTAATCATAAAACCCATCCTACTTTTTTTCTTTTTTTTTACAAATGTGTGATAATCATTAGACTTCGTGACTCTCACACAAATAATAACGGTAACATGGAATTTCCTGGAATTTTTAAGTAGAGAACATGCTTTCCTTTTTTGTATACATTATAGATGATACCAAGGTCTTATCTTTTCTTCTGTTCATATAAAGGATATTTAGAAATATACCAGATAATGTAATAACATACTTTTCGTACTACTTCGTATGTTCGGAAAGTAAACGCAGATGGTTCCAGAAAAAAAAAATCAAAGATATGTCAGGGACGGTTTTCCAAACATTCCTCAGTCACAAAGCACGATTGCCGTTTGTTATAATCACATAGCTCTGTCTTTGCTGATGTCCGCAACTAACACACAAAAACAGGAAAACTGCTAATTTCTACAGTAATACTGTAAGTTGGCTTCCGCTTGTTGCAAAACACTTTTTATGGTTAAAGACACTATATAACATTGTGGAAACCTCATTTAAAAAAAAAAATAGAACTTTGCTATCTGATATATCTTACAGTGTTTGAATGGACAAATAAATACCCTAGAACACAAAAGTTCAGATATTTATACTCTCACTCGTAAAATATGTACAGATAAAAATCGGCACATGAATTGTTGTCAGCTGACGAAAATTCTGCAACACAGCAGTCTGTGGGGGAAATCTGGAACGGTCGCTCAATGATTTTCATTTTTTGATAGCACATAACGATAGTTTTGAACTGCAATTTTTCTCTGCTTCATTTGTAGACCTTATCAGAGACACTGGAAGCATGAGGTGTCATGTAGCTCAGATTTTTTTTAACTGGAAACATTGTTATACGATGCCTGTAAGTTTTTCACGGAAGGTATATGTCCACCACTCCGAGCGGGTATTTATCGTCTGTCAAAAACAGATTGAGTACGATCACTAGCGTACCTAAGGGGCAGGGGGCAGAGTGCCCCCCCCCCCCGATGAGGAAGAAGGGAACGTTTTTGTCAGCTTACCGGGAGGGGGACCATGTACCTACGTTGAGCGACTTTTCAGCGGTTGGCGTGACCAGAAAAAAATGACCTTGGATTTGGACTGAAAATTTTTTCGTCACTACAAACGTCCAAACCCCCCACCCCGAGCGACTTTCCGGCAGTTGGCGTGACCGGGAAAAAAATTGACCTCGGATTTGGAATGAAAATTTTTTCGTCTCTACAACCCCCCCCCCCCCCACCCCCGCTCATCAGCTTTTTCTGGACCGCTGCAAAAAAATGACGACGTACGCCAGGTACGGCAGTGAATACACAATGTATAACTTTTACCTTATATGCCATTGAAGACGAGAGACGAGATATCTTGTTACAATACGCGTTAAAACAATATCCACTCATCTTCAAAAGTTAAAATCCTGTTGTTGTTGTTTTTTTTTTGCCTTTAAAGCGATTGAAGGAACTCAGACATCACTCACAAATAACCCATTTAGTTAGCTGCGCATAAAACACGAGTTCACCACGGCCAACGTCCCAACTAAATACTGAATCTACCTTTATCCATAATTGGTCTGAACAAGGCTGCCACTCGTAGGAGAAGATCCCTATCGTAGGGAATTTTAGTCAACCTTAGGGAGTAGGGAATCCCTACGGGGAAAATGACCTTCCGTATGGGAAAGTAGGGATTTTTGATGATTTGAAGGGGGTTTCGACAATTTTTTTTAAAATATTCTTAAATCCTCAAAGATTTTCTCAGAACTCCCATATATATTCGTCTGTGGACATTATTTGGGTAAATTCATTGTCCAAGCTGGTCACTATATCGTATAATTACGAAAACCGTAACACATGCATGCCGCAGTACCGAGGTGATCATAATGTTAACTTTCTCGATTAAAATAAATCTCTTGCATTTACTAAGGTTATTTTGTAGCGAAAAAATATACCTTCGTAGGGGAAAAGTGGATTTTTGTAGGAGAAAACAGCTCCGTAGGGAAAAATTGACATTCTGGGCGTAGGGGAAAATGCGCATGTGGCGTAGGGGAAAACTGAAATTTTGAGTGGCAGCCATGGGTCTGAACGGAAACTTCAACTCGTTGTCATTAGGGATATTAAGTGGCCCGCCGAAACGCAAACCGCTGGGAAACGCATACATGCTATCATATCTGATCTCAATTACAAGACAATAAACATTTATGGAATTCAAAAGAGTAAATATACGCCGTACGTAGAAGTGCCACCGCCTAACAATAAGTTGTCATCTAACGACGATAAACTATTCGGTTTCACTTATCACCCGAGTCATCCAACACCAGCGTAAATCGTCCACAAATTCGTACAAAGGACTACTATGTATTCATTAGCGAGGTTTACCAAATACTATACAAGCGCGTTGACAGCAGCGACCCGTGTTGACTTAATAGCCACATTACCGGGCGGGAGCATTCTTTAATCGGTCGGCAATCGACGACCGCGCCATGACTTCTGGGGAGGCTGGGCAGCCACACCAGCGACGGCTCATTTGTCCGTCGCCACGGGACAGAGTGTAATCTCCCGCAAATCGGGCAGGTGCACTTGATGAGATTTTGATAATCAACGACAATATTTTCCTTACCTAACCATAGAGCCGCTTCTCATCCCGAACTTAGCTGCATTAATAGACGTCCAAGCGTTTAGCCTTGGGCGAGGGATCGGCGACCAGGTGTATTTACCCTCTGCCATCCCTCCTTCTTTTATCCCCCAATTTGTCCCCAGCTTTCCCGCCGCTCGCTATCTTCTCTGTATGGAAATTGTTTGATCCTTAATAACTTGAACAAGTCGAAAAGTCAGTAGTTGTCAAGATGGAGCTAACTACAACTTCATTAATACTAGTTTTTGCGAATAATATTCTCGTATCGCCTAGCTTTATTTATGTTTGTGTGTGCGTGTGTCTGTGTGTGTTTGTGCGTATGTCTGTGTGTGTATGTGTGTGTATGTGTGTGTGTGTGTGTGTGTGTGTGTGTGTGTGTGTGTGTGTGTGTGTGTGTGTGTGTGTGTGTGTGTGTGTGTGTGTGTGTGTGTGTGTGTGTGTGTGTGTGTGTGTGTGTGTGTGTGTGTGTGTGTGTGTGTGTGTGTGTGTGTGTGTGTGTGTGTGTGTGTGTGTGTTGTCAGTGTGAGCGTGCGCACTTGTTTGTGCGTGTGCTGGCCCTTTCCCCTCTGGCGGAAAACTTGAATAGTACAAACGACCAGATGCTCTTGACACTTTTTTTATCGTTGGACCCATCTTCATGAAATCCTGGGTCTACCACTCCTAATTCATTGTACTCTCAAGGTTTCTTTCTACCTTTTTTTGGGGGGGGGATGGTTCTGGGCTATCGGAATTATACTGGAACATCGATTCAAACGAGATGGTTGAAATTTTTACCTTGACTAGTATTTTCACGAGACAGATTGTCTTGCAATTATTGTCTAGCAAAAGTAGAGCAAGTTTTAATCACCCCACTCCCACCCTCCCCCTTCCCTCACACACGCACGCACACAAAAACACACTCACACACACTCACACCCACACACACCTATTTGTCACAAAAGATATTTTTCCCCACAAAACTTCACAACAGATTCTTTAAAACTGTTGAATTGTTTAAAGTAAATCATCGATAAATCAACAAGAAACCAAAATTGTTTAATATGTTCCCATCTACTAATAAGAAACAACATAATCAGAGAACATTTACAAAAAAGTGTCCTTAAACTTGGCCCCATAATAAATCAGTTATAGTTAACTCTATGAGATTTTCAGAATCTCGGAGGTAACGGGTTAATCTTGACGACTGTTTAGAATCACGTTTTCGACTTTCAGACCAAAAATCATTCTGGACTACTTTACCATCTGGAAACCATCTGATCGAAAACACCATTCGTGTAATACACCGGTTTTTTTTTTTTTCAAAACGGGAAGGACAGGGTAAAGACATTACAATAATATTGTGGATGGCTCATTAAACAAATGTTAAACTTTGCTACATGTATATGACATGTCTGGCAGTGTTTGGATGGACAAATAAATATCCTTGAACACAAAACTTAAGACAGTTATGATGTCACTTGTGAAATATGTACAGATAAAAATGAGCACATGAATTATTCTCAGCTGATGAAAATTCTGCTACACAGCGGTCTAAGGAGGAAAACGTGAATGGTCGCTCAATGATTTTCACTGTTTAAAAGCACTTAATGATCGTTTTGAACTGAAATTTTTTTCAGGACTTCATTTTTAGACCTTACTAGAGACACTGGAAGCATGGAATGTAGCTCAGATTTTTTTTTAACAGGAAACATTGTTATACGATGCCTTTAAAGTATGACAACGGGCCTTTTTCGGCTTATTGCAGTAAACTAACCTTCACTCGTGACATTATGACTGCGTGTACCTCATTGCGTTGTGTGCCTATGCAAAGCCGTTAACTGTATGTCGTTTGTCTACGCAAAGGCCGCTAATGCAATACATAATGAATGCAGTTAAGGGCCTTTGCATAGGCACAAAACATACAGTTAACGGCCTTTAACTGTATGTCGTTTGTCTACGCAAAGGCCGCTAATGCAATACATAATGAGTGTATTTAGCGGCCTTAACATACAGTTAACGGCTTTTGCGCAGGCACACGACGAATTGGAGAAGTCAAGTCAAACCTTGCTCTCATCGATCTAGACTCTCCCTCCGATCAATGAAACACTAAGTGAAAATTGTTGACCCATCTCACTGGTTTGCGGTAAGTCAAACGAGGCAGGAAATATCTCGAGAGTGGTTTAGCAGCGTGCGGTGACGTTTAATATTTAAAACGATTTAAAATTCAGCTCCGTACGTCCCATTAATACATGCGCATATGTCGTCCGAGTTAGGCAATAGCTGTGCATGGTAAATGTGCATTCATTAAATACGTGTACTGTATAACCTGGCCTAGCTTTTGAGTCCATCAAAGAGTAGATGGGATATTGTGTGTACGAGTGCGTATGCCAAAAAACAACAGAGGGACAGACAGACAGAGAGTATGTGTGCACGAGTGCGTATATACAAAACGCACAAAGGTACAAACATCCCGACAAACATACAGTCAAAGAAAGAGATACCCCAAACCGTATGATTTCGCATAATGTCGCACTTCTATGACTGGTATTGATTATCTTAATCTACATTCTCTCATGCATTTGACAATGATTTATGAAGAGACATCGCCGTGACCAGAACTTATTAAAGAAAATAGAGCAAAGAAATACGAGAGATCAAAAAGTTCTTCGACTTCTTGCATGCGTCAAATATCACATTCCGTCATCAAATTGCCAAATGGTAGATTATTTTCCCTCAATTAACATAGCACCTATCCACTTACCTCGAAATGTGTTGCAGAGTTCTTTATATTTCGTTGGATTATAGCTTCCGAAACCAAACAATGAAGCACGAACATGCGGACTCCAGCGCAGGACATGCACTTCTTTGCCATCAACCTAAAAGCAATTTTTTTTTCGTTCAAAAAATAAATGAATTTCTCAGCGAAGTCCCAAAGGTGTTCTTGCCCCACAAATGGGTATCAAATAATATGGAAAGACACGAGGGAGATTGGTATTATTCGGCGACCAAATCTCAGAATCCTTCGCGAGTCTGAATAACAGAATCGTAAGCCCCCGAATAAGTGATATTGTGCTTGTCCATTCATCTCCGAGCAGTGTTTGTGATGGGAGTCCTTACTGCCCGAGTTGCCCCAACTTTTCTGAATGCGTGTTTGCGCAACTCTGCGTATACAGCCGGGCAGCCGCGGGATGCGAGCGCGCGGCCAAACCACGTTCATATTGAAACCTCATATTTTCGATGATATTTGTTCTGTGAATTGCACTATTTGCCGCCAGTCCCGGAAAGCTCTCCAGTTACACCGGCCGCATGGATTGACCCTTAAGCTGTGTCATACAGCTCCTTTGATCGCTATTGCAAGGAAGACATTATACGGTGTAGACGAACAATACCTTAATTTAATTTCTGGTACTCCGTTTTACCGGAGAATCGGCGGCGAATTGGTTCGCGCTTGAAAAGTAGTTGACGAAACGGAGGCCCTTATTGAAATGCTCGGAGAAAGTGTTTTACAATACGATGGGAAGACAAGAGTGGGCTGAACTTTTCGAAGATGAAAACATGTCGGGAAAATGACTGACAGATGTTTGAATGAAAGTTACATTTGATAGCCGTTCCTATGAATTAGATTGCTTTAAAGAATGAAAGACAAAACGAAACAAATAGAAGGAAAATTTCACCCTGAAGCAATCGATGGTTTGGGTTTTATATCAATAGAAAACGGAATCAGACGACAACATATTCTACCATAATAGCACGTCTAGTTGACGGCATTTCCTTCCAACCATATTACTTTAATCCGTTGGAGACTAAGTACGAGGTAACCCGTGTTGGAGCCTATTAAAATGCGTGTTATAGTGAAATCAAATCGTCTCCAACGGGTTAAAAGATTGAGAAAACTTAAAGGCATAGTTCCAACAATGATTCTAGTTTAAAAAATCTAAGTTACATGACTTCTCATGATTGTTAGGACTATGCACATAAGAGCATATGAATATGTTAATACATGACCTGATGTGACCTCTGGTCTCGGGGATTCGAGAAGATGGTAGCCGAATAACATCATGGACGGTAACTGTGCGTTAAAGTCGTCATTTTTTGGCGCCTTTTGGTGTAACTGTCTGTTTGAATGTTACGGGTGTGACGGGAGGAATGATTATGTCTGTGGTGCCCGGTGACCCGTGATATAATACTAGTGTCTCTAACAAGGTCTAAAATAATGACCTGAAAACAAATTGCAGTTCATAACGATCACTGACATGTTCGAGACGGTTTGATTTTGATACAACACGCATTTTCCATAGACCCCAGTCCGAGATATCTCGTACTTGGTCTCCAGTAGGTTAAGAGCTTTTAAAAGTAAAATCATTGAGCGACATTCTAGTTTTCCCTCAAAGACTGCTGTATAACAGAATTTCCGTCCACATGAATTCACGTGCTCATTTTTATGTGTACAAAAGTACACATGAACGTAAGAAAAATACAGATACAAGCAAACAAGCAAATAGATATGTTACGCATCATTCAATTTCAAATTAATAAAAGCATTGTTGTAACCATTTATCAATTTAAAAAAAAAACCATTATACCTCTTCTTAAAGGCAGTGGATTTCATTTGCAAACATCAGACCAGGAAACGAAAGCCCAGGCTATTGTTGAAAGGTATATCTGTGAAATTTGGGGGTCAGTAATTACATAGAATATGAAAAATGTGAAAGAAAACAATAGCCGTTTAGTGTATGTTCTATGGTAGGAATTTTTTTCTCGCGAGAAAAAAAATCAAATCAGAGTCTAACGGTCACCATAATTCCACTAAAACTGAGTTTTTAGCTCCTATATTTTGCTAAAGGTTCCCAGATGGTATTTTCTTCTAAATGTCATTGTATTTACACAATGTTAATTTTTAGGTATGCAAAAGAGATCCCCTGCCTTTAAAATGAAGAATAGTTGGACACTGTAATACCACGTGCTCATAAAGACCACTTTTCGCGGTGAATTGGTGTTTTCCACAATTCTAATTTGCACCAATCCTTGTGACAGTGTAATGTGATATTAACCCTTCAAAACCGAGAGACAAGATCTCGTCACAAGGTTCATTGGAAATGCGTGTTAAAGCAAAAGCAGTTGGCGTTCAACGATTTAAAGAGTCACAGTTTTGAGAGCTTCAACCAGATCATAATAGTTACTACATGATGTCTTAATGTTTGTCCGATACCTATTAGCCTTGTAATTTACAGAGACAAAGTCGTAGCTCCAGTACACTACGTTATCGTCACCCAGTCCACATTTTATGCATATGCCATGCATGCACGGCTACGCAGTGGTTAATGGTAAAATGCGTTTTTACGATCTAACACTCATTTGAGGTAATAAACGATAATAATTATGAATGAGGCGCAACGTCATTATACTATATCGGACATTATGAACCTAAAAATAGTCCATTCTCTCTCCCTCTCTCTGTTGCTTCCTTTACTCGCTCAATTGAGCTATTTCACACATTGTCATGAACGTGGATTTTATTCAACATACTGCACATACTGTACACACACATTTATTCAAGGTAGACTGGTTCAAGATTATTAAAGGGAAAAGTCAAGATTGTCATTGGATTGAATTTTGAATGAAGTGTCGATTACTATTCAAAGTTCTATTACTACTACTACTACTACTACTACTACTACTACTACTACTACTACTACTACATGTACTACTACTACTACTGCTGCTGCTGCTGCTACTACTACTGCCACTACTGCCACTACTGCCACTACTACTATTACTACTACTACTACTACTACTACTACTACTACTACTACTACTACTACTACTACTGCTACTACTACTACTAATTCTAATGATAACCATCATCATCATCATCATCATCATTATTATCATCTTAGTAATAACAACAATAATAACCAATTAAACAGCAGCAGAAGCAGTATAGAAGTAGAAATAAATAAATAAATATTATCATGAAAATTATAACGATAATGTTGGAGATGGTGATGATGGTAGTAACAGTGCTGATGTTGACGAGGAGTTAACAAATGTTTTTCAGAAACTGTTAACGAACAAGAATAACCTGAACGACACACTCATAAACATTTCGTTATAACTAGTCCCCGTCCTGACTAGAAAGTGGCAGTTTCGTTCAGTTCAGTTCATTAGAAGCTGACCTATGAATCAATCCTGAAAAAAAAATGTGTAATACATGTATATTGTGCCACAGTTTTATTTCAAATTTTCAAAGTCAAATTTTAAATTTCAAATTTCAAATTCAAATACATTTATTTCTTCTTTTCAAATGACAACATGACAACATAAGTATAACAATTCACAATTTGTGATCACATAAAAATTACTTGTATATAACGACAATAAAATAGATTACTGATCACAGAATTATAGATTACTAATCATAGATTTCTAATCACAGATTTATTGATGTCCCTTGTCCGTTCAACCCCTCATTCCTCTGAATCCATGTCTTTTTCATACAGTTTCTTCTCATACTATGTCCAAAGATCCGCAGTTTCCGTGTTACTATAAGACCTTACAGGCATTAAAGGTTAGTGACATGATTGGGAACACTTGAAAATGCCTCAAGAACCAAATGAGTTGGTATATATACCAACTATACACTAGCAGGAGTGGATCTCCCACCTGGGAGGATTTGTCTATAATTTGTTTACTTAAGGAAAATCAAGCATAAACATAGGAGTATCTTAATTTTATCTGGGGCCGATAAAAATAAGTCCCATAGAGAGTCACACAGCAGGTTTCCGTGCTACGAGTGATATAGACATTGTTTATTTTAGAATGAGTCAACGTTTGACTACAAGATTTTCAGAGGAGAATCCTTGCATAGTTTACTTGATTCTAGAGTAGTTTCAGCCCAAGTTGAGGACTAACCCCAATGATGTCATTTACCTTTAACCTTGATCCAATATTTTCTATCACCCACTCAATCGTCTTCAAATCAGGGGCGGCGCCAGGGTAAATCTTAGGAGGGGCTAAAAATATGTCGGGAAATGTTTCTTACCTGCCAAATTACAAGCCAAATATCATCTGACAAGCGGGAGACCAGGGCCGACGACGACTAAAACCATTTTTTGCCCGCCAATTTTTTACCTGCCAAATTACAAGCCAAACAGCATCCGACGAGCGGGGAGCAGAGGACCGACGACCACCAAAACCATTTTTTGCCCGCAAAAAAGAAAAAAAATACTAGCCAAATAAACAACAAATGGGGAGAGAGAAAGCTTCATGAAACGATCAAATTCCCGTTATTTTCATTACTTTAAAAAAATAGGGGTGGCCGCTCCCCTGTGGCGCCACCCCTACTTCAAATGCATTTAACCTACTTACAGCCTGCCTCATTTAACCGAGGTCTCACATTCGTAAAGGAACGTGTCGATGCCTTAGCTTCTGCAGAAGGCTGTCGTTTTCTGAACGGCACTGAATGCCCATAACTAAACTTCGTTTGATTAATATGCTGCCTTTGTGGACAAAATCCTAGACTTCTTCGATTTTTTTCTCAATCTGAACTGAACACGTCTTTATACAGAACAATATACAATGTCAATTATCAGGATATTTGTCTTCATGTTAAGTTGAAGATTAAAGTTCTTGTTGATTCCCTTGATTCGTTTCAAAAGTACAACTGTTCCCCCTTTACTGAAATATGAGGGTTGTGTGTAATCTTCAAACCAGTCTGTTTAACCTCTTCCCACCCACTATGCATGTCACCAAGACGTTCTGCAAGTTTCTTTTCAAATGCGCTCAGAGTAGATCTTTTGCACCTCTGAGGACATCACACACTATTGCCTCACCCAACGACCAATCTGAATGAATCTGAATGTCTTAACATATGACTCTTCAAATCAATGTGTTAAAAGACTCTCTTTTTGCAGACCCAACGTGTGCTCATCAACGCGATAGTTTCAATCTTTGTAATCTTTGAATAAAAACAGTCATATTTCTTCACCTAACAGGACTGTCTTCATGAAAATTAAATGGAACGTTGAACGTACCTTCTTTTAATTTGAATTTTACTAATTACCGGTACCCCAAGTCTGGTTGTCAAATGTAATTAGTGTATCTAGTGTTACCCAAATGCCTGCTTATAAGGAACCAACTCAAAACTTAATAACATTTTAACACCCATTTTTTTAAATGTATCCTTATATCTCTTGGCAAATTAATAACTACCATAGTTATAATAACTATGGTAGTTATTAATTTTTAACAAAGTTATTCGTACGAAGGTGTGAACTTTGGAACGGTCTCTGCCAAACCATATAAAAAATGCGCCTTTAAGTTTATCATTTTTCTTTTGTTTCGGCACCATATTCGTTCAAACCTCTTATAAGCTGGTCCACTTTGTTTTCTTTACACTGATTGCACATAATATGTTTTATTTAAAAATCGTGCTCGTTTGTAAATAATGTTTGTAAGTTTATTCTTTGTATTTTGTTGTAGGGCCTACATGGAAACCGGTGCTTAACCACTGATGAAGCTACCCCACTTAATAACAGACATAAATAAATAAATAAATAAATAAATAAATGAATAAATAAATAAATAAATAAATAGATAAGTAAATAAATACTAGTATTTTTTACATGGCCCGTCATAACCACAGATATGAGAGTATGCCAAGGCGTTTTTCCTCTCTCTCTCTCACTATCTGTGTAAAAACAGCACATTGGATAAGTATATATGCATATTTCAAAGAGAAAGAGGGGGTTTTACATTCTATCACACATGAACATTTAATAACCTCAAGCCAACGACATTATTGTTGCCCGGTTTTCATGTTGTCAGAAAATAGTATACACGTCGAGCAGCGCTGTATCTACTCCAGCTGATCAACCGTAGGCCGAGACAATGTTAGCAATGTTCCTCCCTCAATATTTGAGCAAAATTCGACAGTTTTCACTCGAAATTTATCTCGAATGCAAAATATACAGACGCGTCGGCGAAGCAATCAGTTGAAAAGATTTCAAGTACCAGGAGGCAGAAGACAGCGAAGAATCTATTTGTGGGAATTGGCGCTCATTTTATCTCTGTTTGATCGTGATTTGTCAGCTGTGTGTACGCTTCACACCCACAACACGCACCAATCTTGTCGAGACAATGATGACATGGTATTCAAAATGTCAGCGTGTGTATTCGTTACAAGTTGTGACGTGGTAAACGCTGGAGGAGAAATCATGTACGGACACTGGATGAGAAAGGAACAACAAGATAGTGGCAACTGCAGAACAAACTGCCCCACGTAAGTTTTTAGTTTGTCGCATTCATAAATTTACATCCAGTTGAACGAAAGGACGACGAACAAAAGCGTATCGACGAGAAGTCTACGCAAAGAAGTGCCCGTACAATTGAAGTGAAAGACCAGGTCTGACGTCACGTTAGCTCCTATTTATTGACAATTTCACATTACAGTATGTTTCTGGGCATTTTTCCCAGGACAATTACGCCAATAGAACAGCTATCCTCAGACAACTACCACCTACACGGACAACCGCCCAATTTGGACGGTTACACCCACACAACTACTCCTTGCACAACCACCATTAGGACAAACACTCACAAGGACTATCTTCGTGAAAATTAAGTAAAACAATTACCTCTCCTCCCCCTCCCACGGGCAAATACCCCGGACAATACCACCCGGATAACTACCCCTCTCCCGGACAATTTCCCCCGAGGACCATGGGCGCAAATGCTCTCATGAATTCTATTCAAGTGGGGGACACCCTATTGTTGCATCCAAGTGTGTTCCCCCCCCCCCTACATGAATAGAATTCCTGAGAGCATTTGCGCCCATGCCTATGACAACTACCCCC
>JZLH01S0291913.1:55753-60753 GCA_001188425.1 Eucidaris tribuloides
ATCATGTGTCTACGAGCGGGGTTGGATGTGTATCAGGTTATTCTTCCTGTTTGTCAATGCATGACATTGCGATTCGAAATTACTGTTGAAAAAAAAATCGGATAATTCTGATTCATAGTTTATATTCTATTACAATTCTTTGTTCTTGTTTTTGTCGTTCGATTGTTTGGTGTTTAGTTTGTTCATTTTCAGATGTGTTGATTCAATGATTAATTGGTTGTTGTATTGCTTGATAAATAGATAGATAGAGAGATAGATTGATTGATTGATTGATTGATTGATTGATTGATTGATTGATTGATTGATTGATTGATTGATTGATTGATTGATTGATTGATTGATTGATTGGATTGATGATTGATTGATTCACTCACTCACTCACTCACTCACTCATTCGCTCAATTACTCAATTACTAAATCAGTCAATCAATCAATCAATCAATCAATCAATCAATCAATCAATGAGTAAGTGAGTGAGTGAATGTGTCAGTCTCTCAGTCAGCCAGTATGCGAGTGAGTGTTGGCTTAGTTGATTGATTTTTGTAATTTACTTAGTCACTTACATGTAGATAATTATATAATTACTAGTTTTAATTGTTTTGAGGGATGGCTTAGTTGTGTCCTTTCAACGAAATTGTCGAGGTACTGGCATTCCATGGTTCTCTCTTCAAATATTCTGGGCAAGTGTTGAACTGTATCATCATTTGTATTCGCCGTCATATTATTTGGTACAAATATTGATCCAAGCGCCCCCTCATTGACAAGTTCTACAACGCCAGTAAGTGGGAGTAAAAGATCTGTCATGATTAACAATATCACGCTATAAATCAATATAGCGCGTCCAACACTTTATAACAAAATACTAACTGATTTGTTTGTAACAAAGTGTCAGAATCATTTTATAAAACATTTAACGTCTGCTTTCCACCGATTAGTTGTACATTTGGGGAGGCTTTTATTCCCCAATTCTGTTTCCAAATCCGTACAGCTATCGAGAAAAACAACTTGGAAATCACAGAGGCGAAGATATACTCACATACGGTCGACGCCCGAAGCGCTGCGGCAAAAAAAGACACCGAGAAGATCACCGTCTACAAAATCCCTCCAATGGGAGCTCAGCCTGGCATTTTGTGTTTGATAACGCTCTAAACGGCTGTCGTGCCGTAAAAACAAATGATGTTATCTTCATCCCCTGTTATTGAGAGTAAACGTCGTAAATTTGATTAGAATGTTTACGCTGTTGAATGTAACTACAAACACCTAACACGAATCGTCTAGATTATGCTGTACTTTTCTGTAACTGTCTTTGGGCATTTAGAATGTAGGTTGAATCATTGAAGGGATATATCGAGAGTTGTACTTTAGTAAAGGTGGGACGGAAAGATATACTCGCTTATAAAATATTGTATAAAGACTTGAATAAAATGTGACTGTCACAAATTTTCTAAAAAAAATACTGTTGCTGCTTTTCTGTGCATGTGTGTGTGTTGTGTACCATATTCCCAAAGAACATTATTTTATGTATTGGGGTTTTGCAGAAAAGTAAATACAAGAAGAAAATGGGATAAATAACTATTTCTAAAACGATTTTGAATATTATATAACGGTGAAGTGAAGCATTAAGTATTTAAAGTATCATAAAAAATTAAATTCAATAATTAAGCTTTTCGTTCGGAGATTATGTATCTCAAGGATAATGAAAATACGGTGACATTAGACACGCTGACAACTGATCATTCAGGGTGGATTTAGATTCCCCAATGACCTAAAATTTACTTTTATGGGCTAGAGGCCTACAACACTGAGTCAATAAATTGAAAATATTTATACGAAAATAATCTGGATGATTCCTGTAACATTATGTTAACATGTGTTTTGGTTAATATTTCATAATGACATGATGAATGAACACTAAATCTCCTATATTTTACCCCTCCAAATCAAATAGTAGTACCCTCCTTCCCTTTAAGGTTGTTAGGGGGACGGATTTGCCCCTGTGGTATTATGTGTGTGAATACACCCAATAAATTAGTTTTCCTACTAACTGCAACAATGAATCATAATAATAATAATAATAATAATAACGTCTTATTTACCCAGGGTAGCCACTTCAGTCAAATAGACTGCTCTTCCAGCGGACCCTGCATAACATAAATGTTATCACTACCCTTCTCTGTTCTAGAATGCCGAGCCCCTGGCCAGAAAGCAGAATGTACCATTTTTAAAAGTCGTTGGTATGTCCCCATCAGGGCTCGAACCCGCGACCTTCCGGACGGGAGGCGGACGCTCTAACCACTAGGCCATCACGCCGGTCTTAAATCATACTGTAACTGATGCTAGTTTGGGGGTGGGGTGCTACCTTTCATGAATCAGTGTCCATAGTACAGAGGAAAGGAAGATATTGGTGCCATTGCGTAATTTATTTCGTTCTTATTACCGACGAGAAATGTATTCATAAAGTTTATACGTTATCGGATTAACGTCTCCTGTCTTATGCCCGGTCTTATATGTTACTATTTTCAAATAATGCACCTCATCTGTCTTTTGCAGACACACTAAAGACATCCACCGGTTTCATCTCATCCCATAATTCTAAAATCCATTTGCATGAAATCATGCGTGAAACTGTATCAGACACAGTCTATCGTCTAAAATACGATGAATTGTGGTTGTCTGCAAAATATCATTATCATTGATTACTCTACTTATCTTGAGAGTAGGTCTACAAGACCGTGAATTTAAAAAAAAAATCCCCGAGTATCCGTTATGATATACCCGCCGCAATTCTTCCGAAGTATCACATGACGGCTTGAGACAAAATCGATTTATACGCGACAGACTAATAACCTGCTACGACTCCCTGATTCTAGTCTAATTGTAACGAATATTAAGGATCATCGTTGTCAACAGCGTAAAGCCGTCACTTTTCTGAACATTGATACAATAATCAGAGATTTATTTCACTACTAACAGACTAACACAACTGCAATGACGTCTTACTTGATATGCTAAAGTAATCACACATGAAATATGTTATCGGATGCGTGAAATATATCCCGTTACATTGTAGAAAGTGTGTTTAGCAATTCAACATTAGTGTTTACATAGTGATAGCAAAGATTTGTTTGGAAAATGTACACTGCAACAACTGGGGTGTTAAATTTAACACCAAGGGTGTTGCACAATATGAATACCGGTAAAATGTTGATTTTCCAACACCCATGGTGTTAAAGCCAATGCTCTTGGCGTTTAAAATAATTCGTTTGGTGTTAAAATAAGACCCGTGGTGTAAAAATTCTACACTACGTCTGGTATCTATATTTTGCAACACCATGGGTGTTAAATTTAACACCCCAGTTTTTTGCATTGTATGTTTGAATAATTGACCGTTAATGTAATTGGAAACCGATGTTTAGTGATTTGAGTCAAAATGTTCAGCCTGAGAACATGTTTACACAATGATAGCAAGAATGTGTTTAAGCGAAAAGCGAATACTTGCTAAACACAGTTTTTATAGCACTTCAAGTTCAAAGATTGCTTACGTTAGATAAGCGTAATGTCAACACATTTTCATAGATACCTAGAATAAAACGCAGTCATGAGGCAAATCCCAATTCGAGTTGTAGTGTTCGGTAACAATGTAGTCATTTGAACAAATCAAAATTCCAGTAATAAGTCGATAAACTATGTAGTTTTAAGAACACCTTATGATTTGATGCATTTTGCTCCTCGTGTAGCCTCCTTTGGGGGTTTTTTGTGTATGTAAAAGTTCCACATTTTTTTCAAAAGTCATTTTTTTCGAGAGCCTCTTCACAAAGACATAAGTGAAAAATCATTGATCAGGTACATTTTAATCACGTTTTGTTATTTGACTGTGAAAAAGGTCCAAAAAGTATGATGACGACCCACCCAGAAAAAAAATCCTGGATACAACCCTTAATTACTATTACTAATATTTTCTTTGAGACAAATTAATGTCGGTACGTATCATAGTTCATAAGATATAGGACGAATTTAAAGATTTGCTTATCATTTTTCAAAAATCCTCTCGGGAAGTAGAAGATCCCTGCATTATCAAAGGTTGACGATAAAAAGGCCCTTTTCCTCACTCTCTTTTAATCAAATCTCCACTCTATTTCCAATCCTACTTTCAAAAATGTGGTAAAAGTTTAAAAAAAAAAGGGTTATGCTGGCAATTTATTTCTATTCATACAACGCAAATATGAAAGTGTATCGTGGCAATAAGAAATTAATGATGGACAAGTGTATAAGATACAAAAATGGGGTTGCGATTAGAATAATAATAATAATAAATGACCCCCAAATTTCACAGACATGCCTTTCATCAATAGCCTAAGGGCATGGGTTATCTTTTCCTGGTATGCCGGGATGTTTGCAAATGAGATCCACTGCCTTTAAAACTACATATCAACTGAAATTACAACGCACACTTCTTAGCCTCTCAAGTTTATTGTAGCTTGTCATCATCCAATTTCAGTAAGATACAATTTCAGATGAATGCAACCTCTCTATGACTGATTCATTACTACAATATGTACAAACTTTTATTTTCTTATAATGTGAATTTAACTTAAAGTGCAATAATAGTAGTTATGATTTAGAACCCCAATTTATTTTAGCAAGTAAGAATTTATGTGTATTTTTATTTTATTATTTCTAATGTATTTTTAAACTTGTCTTCATGTGCAATTCAGCCTTTGGCTGCAAGGCATGTTTTAATAAAGACCATTATTTCATTGAATTGAATTAAATAATACATGTTTGACGAAACAGAATTGGCCTCCTATGCCAGTCGTGCACGATCATCGTCACATTTCAGGTCGTGTAAATGCGGTGACGATATCTTGTGGAACGTTTTCTTCAAGGATAGAGGAAGACAAGTTTATTTTCAACCTTCTACAAGTTTATCTTTGAGGGAGATTAAGAGCAGCTTGTGTTATGATGTTAAGCGAGATGTGAAGGACGAGTAAATAGAACGT
>JZLH01S0291913.1:63253-66723 GCA_001188425.1 Eucidaris tribuloides
ATGGTTTTGACTTTATTGGTGACCATTTTATGGGTTTGTTACAACCATGTCCTGAATTAAAATTATCGAATAAACAAAACACCAAAGATACTCCTTCAAATCAGAAATGTAAGTTAGGCTCAAACGATATTACATTATTTAAACTATCACAATACTAAGCGCAAAACGCATAATGTCTCGTTACAGTAACTATTCTAGGTGGCGCTGGAAAACATGCAGTTTTTCTTTAAATTGTGTTGGACCAAATAATGCTCCAATTAGCATGGTACTTAGCGACCCAATTTCACCCCCCCCCCCCGTTTGCCTTTTCTGCAATTTTATTTTTCCACTAAAGCTTGGTAGGTAAGAGCATACGCGTATCCAGGAAGGGTATTTTGGGGTATTCAAACACCCCCTTTTGCAAAAAAAACACCCCAAAAGCCCCGTTTTACTTCCGGAACAGATGAAATAAATAGTGATATGCTACGGTAGCTTGTCGGAAATTTTTGTCCGTGCAAATTTTTTTTGAGGAATGAAAAATTTATCGTCGCAAGCCTCCCCCCCCCCAGCGACTTTCCGACCGCTGGGCTGATCGTGGAAAATTTTGGACTTAGGATGTGGCCGCGGATGGACACCCCCTTTGAAAATTCCTGGATACGCGCTACAATTAGAGTAACCCTCGTATGAAAGTGTTCTGACCATTGACGTATTAATATATTTTTCCTATGCCGCTGACAGCGTACGTACATGTATAGCAAGCCTCCCCTACAGATTTATGAAAATACGGTATACAGCACGAACGGCATTGGCGTTGGTACAATTCAGTGTACGACGTGGTCAAAATGTAAACATTTCTCCCGCACAGCTGAACAAAATTGTATCCGACTTACGTTTCAAATTAGATAATGATGTCGAACAGCAATTATTTTAATCTGCGAAGGTAACCCCATATGTTTATATAAATTGAAATTGTCAAATGCACACGCACGACGGCCAATCATTGAGCTATTTCGGAAAGTGTAAACTGGGTTTGTATAAATCCGTCTACCCCCGTTGTACTTTCTGTATGTCCATTCATAATCGATGAGAGACTTGCACAAATGATTTACCGAATCCATGAAATGTGTCGTTGTGTACTAGTATCAATATATTAATTTTTAAGTATGGATAAGGCATTTACGGCCTTGAAGCTGATGGTCAGCTATCTGTATGCGCGTATAAACTGGGGTAAAAGAATGAAGGCAGTCTCATATCTTTTTCTCACTTGCTCCTTCTTATACAATACATTATATTGGCGGAAACTTTAGTAAATATGATAACTCACGTGCACACACCACACACAACACACACACACATAAACACCACAAGTAGCACACACAAAAAACACACACACATCACATACCCCATACGCAACCACACACACACACACCCACACACACACACACACAACACACAACACGACACACAACACCACACACACACTACACACACACACACACACACACACACACACACCACACACACACACACCAACACACACACACACACACACATCCACATAGAGGGATACTCACATAATACATGTAGGTGTTGACTTTCAACTTATCCGTATAGTCGCATAGACCCACCGATGGAAGGGGAATATCAACTTAGACTTATTCGGTATCCGTGTGAATATACAGCGTTTGCTCAAATATGGTGTTGCAGCTTAAACAGTCTTCTTTGGGCATTAGAAAATACTTTTGTGACATGATGCTTATGTTACATCAGATCAAAGGCACGAGTCTTAGCTTTCAATCAAGTGCCATTTGTTCTGTAATTTGTTGATTTAATTTCGGAGAAAATGGTTTAAGCTAATACAAAAAAGGTAACAAATCACACTTGTCCACTTTCCTACAGTTAAATGATAGCCATCAAGACCTCTTCCCTCTTAAAGGTGGCACAATTGATTTGCCCTATCGTGGTTAACTAAACATATCATCAGATTAAACAAGCATTGAAAAGAACAAATGACATTTAAATGCTAAGTCTATGCCTTGACATCTCATGTAAGCCATTCACGTTATAATAGTTATTCAATTGCCAAAAGAGGGCACTTTTCACTTGCACAATTTTTTTATGAGAACTGCGTAAGTTTACATCTACTAAAGATTGATTAAGTCGCCTATCTGACGTAACTTGCCCGGCAGTGTTGCTTTAAACCCATTGAGACGTTTTGATTTTCGCTTTACACGAATTTCCGTAAACCTTGTGACACATATCCGTCTATCGTCTTCAAACGGTTAAAAGTTTACAGTTTCCTAAACAAGGCGTGCAACTGACTTTCTGCGTAAGAATTACACGCACTGAGCCCATTTGTTGGATCTTCACACGAGACTTCTTCAGTTGAGAAGAGTATTAGTGTTCATCAACATGTAATTATACCGATTTTCTCAATTTTTTTTCAAACAGGAAGTATGCTAGTTGTTTGTGTGTGTGTGTGTGTGTGTTGTATGTATGTCGTGTGTGTGCGTGGTGTGTGTGTGTGTGTGGTGTGCGTGGTGTGTGTGGTGTAAATTTGCGTGTGTGGTGTGTGTCTGTCTGTCTGTCTGTGTGCGTGTACGTGTGTGTGATATGATCCTTGTGTACTGCTGTTGTGTTCTGTGTCTGTGTGTCTGTAAAAAAAAAAAAAAAATCTTTTGAAAATATTGGTAAATTCAAAGACCATTCGTTGATAGTTTTTATAAAAAAAACACCAAAATTATGAATAACCTCTCCCAAATCTATTAGACTCATCACGCGAATTGATATATTTAAATCCATTGCTATAGACCCACCTTTTTAATAATTGAAACTCAAAACATACAAACCCTTTTCACATGCATAGAGATGATTGTTATGGTGATATACGTCTCTAAGAATTATATTAAATATTAAATATATAAAATATTCAATATTATATCAAATATTATTGTTATAGTTATGATGATGAAGAAGAAGATGATGATGATGATAATAATAATAATAATGATAACAATAATAGGACTTCCTACATTCTGTCTACATCCGTATTTATCTTGGCGTTAATTTCATCCTTGAGGGGTCTGGTGGCAATGTTAGAAACAACAGCAGAGTGTAATCTACCAGGCTGTTGACTTTACCCTCCCACCACCCCATCCCTCGCCGCTATCCCCTGCTGTTTAAAAGCTTCTCAGCTGTCTTATGGAAACCACGTTCCGCGACTAAATCCAAATTCCATGTCACAGTATTATGCACGGGTACCATTGTTTTGGTATGCGACTCGCGGGGAAAATTCCAAAGCAAACTGTGCCTGGAATTTCTTTACCAAAGGTCTTTACCGTCTACTAAGGGTAAAGCAAACTCCCTGAAGTTAATTGGGGGTTGTCTTTCAATCATAGTGTTGTTGAATCTGGATGAATGATGTATTTAATGTTCGTATGCAAGAGACCTTCAATAAATTCGAATCTGTTACTGGTATGTTTTCGGGACTC
>JZLH01S0291946.1:26656-37586 GCA_001188425.1 Eucidaris tribuloides
TCGTGCTGAGCTACGAAAAATGAGATGACTGTAGCATTCTTCTACACGACCAAGGTTATTCGCCTTTGCATGTGGTGAGAAAGTATGACCCTTTTTCATCAATTTTGTCAAAGAGGGTGTTTCCATGATTTTTTCATCGACTATATGGACATGAACCCATGTGATTGCAGAAGTTTACTGACAGCTCCCTCCTTTATTCAATGAGCGCTCATAAATTAAACCATAACAGTCGAAACATTGCAATTGTTACGCGTTTTTTTTCTGGGTTCGGTCATTCCAGAAAATGCAATTATGACTTTCTTCTCTGGACCATATACCTCGTGGAAAGTTTGTCCAGCATATTTTTTTTATGTCGTTATCATGCGTCGCAGCTAATAACCGTTCGTATATCTCTCTGAATCTATCCTGCCATTTTTTGTCACCTTTGAACTATAACATTTGTCTTCTATTTATACTGCCGCGTATCTCACGGTATTTTGATCGGAATTTCTCACCAGTATAAGTATATAGTCACCCGAAGACGCCAGCTACCGAAACTGAGCATATAAGTTCGGCAAATTATTGCAGAACATCGGATATAGCTACAAGACTATTATTAATTTTGTGTTGTGTGTAGCGAATGCAAAAGGGATATCATCCTAACTGAACTAGGATCATTAAATTCAATCTCTCAGCTTCCAGTGGGTAGCAAGGGGGGGCTGTGGCGCGGCGGTTCGCCCCCCTAAGATTGGCGCAAAAAAAAAAAAAAAAAAAAAAAAACCTGATGCCTGAAGCCTGCCACCTAACATTTCCTTTTTTGATTATTACGCTGCTTGAAATAATCTTACAGCAATATTACATAGGCGCCGAATTTATATATATATATTTTCCATAAGCGTGGTAAGAACATGCTCAAAAAAATTTCGGCGCGCTCGCGCGCAAATTGATCCTATAAGGTTAACAATTTTTCATGCAGATGCGCGACGCAAATTTAATACTATATAATAATTAATAATAATAATTAATAATTAATAATAATAATAATAATAATTAATAATAATAATAATCAAATAATAATGAATACTACTACTACTACTACTACTAACTACTACTACTGACTACTTACTACTACTACTTACTACTACTACTATACTACTATATTACTACTACTACTTACTACTTACTACTACTCAATAATAATAATAACAAAATGATGATGCAAACATTAAGACAAAATTATGCTCTCTTAAGCACTTCTTTAAGGCAACAAAGATAGGCCTACAAAAGGATTGTTGTGTAAGATTAATGTTTTTGCGTGCCTTGCGCAGTACAGTGTTATAACAAGCCGTAATACATAAAAATTTGTGTTAAGTTGTTATTTTGGGGGATGCACTTGTTTGGCCTTCAAATGTTAAAATAGCGTTGGTACAAAAGCTGTGATAAATGTTCGTGCGCGCGCTCCGCGCGCAAAAATTGCTATGACGAATTTTTCAAAAAGAATATTGTGTGTGATTTAGTAGGTTTTGTAGTTTACGTTTAAGAATTGTTCAGATTAATTAATTCAGATATTATTCAGATCAAATTGTGTCACTAAAGAAGCAAAATTTTGCTAGATTTGTAAAGGTGAAACTGCAATTTTTCCTTTCCTCGGCAGGGGGGCAAAACCAAAGTGTGTTGTTTTTTTTCTGTGTTTTGCATGGCGCAATTTTTATTACAATTATTATGGTTTGGTGTGTATAAAATGCGATTTTTTTTGGCTCGCTCGCCTACATCTCTGCTCGCATATTAGCTTTATATTTTCCGTCACGGGCGGGTCATCATCAGCACAGTCTACTGTTGGGGACTAACTTGCCACAGAACATCATAAGTGATTGTATTGTTCAGTATTGAATAGAGAAAAATATGTGACTTATAGAACGAAGTTGTGAATTTTGCACTTAAAATGGCGTCAATAGTCACCGATAAAGCAAAAGGATAGATTTTTACGTTAGAGCTTCCACAGTAACAGTCAGGATCCGCCACGCCAAGGGACTTTTGCGCAATTGCGCCTGTTATGTAGGTATATATCACAATTTTTTTTGTTGCCGTCGTATTATTGAAAATCTTGAAATCGCCCCTGAATATTACTGCTTATCTTAATCACAAGGACTGTTTTAAGTTTGATAAACATGCCAAAAAAACACGCACCAAATCGCCACGATTAATTTGCATCAAAATTTCAAAAACTTCACCGTGGGAGGGGGGACACCCCCCTCCTCCCACACCCTCCCCCCCCCTCGGCTTGCTTCTGACTCGCCTCGGTGCTCGTCGTTCGCTCCCTCGCTATTCCGCCCCCCTGAAGCATCAATCCTGGGCTACGCCACTGCAGCTTCTCTCACGAAATGGCAGCCTTAATTTCACATTCCAATTCGCTTGATGGAGTACTGATGGCTGCTTAAAGAAGGATGGCATCTATGGAAAAATTATTTTAGGATTTGTGATTTTGTGATTTCATACTAGTTATTTCTGCGTATAAACTTTATGTGGAAACTTTCCAAGAAATGAAAATTGAAATGAAATGGAAATTATTCAATACATTTGAAAGTAATCAAATGAATCTTTAGTGAATGATAAATAAAAATGAATGAATGAATGAATGAATCAATCAATCAATCAATCAATCAATCAATCAATCAATCAATCAAGCAAGCAAGCAAGCAATAATACAAATATAAATATATTAATAAACAAGAAAACAAATCAAACTTCCCATACACGTCATAACAAGTCAATTTCAAGGGATTCAAGCCAGTATACGTGGACGATGGACAATAATAGAAATACTCAAGTACAACATGAGGACCGGATACGGTCCCGTAATTACTTTTCCCGCGTAACTTGTCAGCTTCCCTGACATTAATTAACCGTGTCACGCGGGCTCGACATGTTGCAAACAGTTGCCACACACCATGGCAAGGTTTATTTGTTGCAGTCATTCACAAACACCAAATCCGAATGATTATGACGAATTGAGGGAGATCAGAACAGTCAACCTGTTGTTGGAAATGAGTATATTCCGACTATACTGGAGAATATAGGCGTGGCCGTTTTCTCTCCTTTTATTTCAGCAACCGATATACCTGTATTCGAATGTGGTAGTCATCATCACTTAATCAGTTCAATATGCAATAATAAAGGAAATATCACGAAATTCAGGCATGTATATTAAAAACGATTAAAAATACAAATACACAAAACAGAATCTGTGCCCAGGTCATGACATATTAACGTGCATGCAGGGCTATACCCTAAACACAAGTTAATTTTTATTTGAAAACGATACATATATTGCACTATACTGGGCAGACCCTGCCACACGAAAACGGCTCTTGAAATATGCTAGATGCAAATGCATGCCCACCCACAAAATATGCATTAATATATATCAGGCTGGCTCCGTGTGGCCGGCTCCGCAGATAATAACACAAATAATTTAGCTATTATACAACGTATATGTAACTTCAACTACATGTATGTACTATTACAAAAAGTGCATCAAATAACATTGAAATTGTGTTGTCATGCATTATATTTCTTCACTTTATGAGAGGAATGTAACATGAATCGGGTTCTAAAAGTATCAAAATAATAACCCGGATACTGTTTATTTCTATCGATGACACTTACTTTGAGGCCAGTAACGTTGACCAGAGGAAGAGGATTTAAATTAACACAATATAAATAGTTATTATCTCTTTAATGAATGAAATTTGTGCTGAAATCAGTATGAGTTAACGCCTATCAACTCTATGTCCATTTCGAGTTTTTAAAGCACTAGTTTAGTTTTGGAGATTTTTTTTTATTTGAAAGCTTTATGCCCAAAGGTAAAATCCCACCAATAACAGATTCTGAATGTCTTTCATTTTTTTTCAATTAATGAAAAATCTCGGGGGACCCTCGAGATTTTCGACTATAATTTACAGTATAGCATCCAAAGTGTTAATAAGGTGTTAAGGTTATTTGAATTATACCTCAGTAGAAAGATCAGAGTTTGATTCTAACACTTTGCACAAAATAGGGATACCATTTCGAGGCCAAAGATAAAAATGTACTCTGGAAGAATTATGACTAAAGTGCTGATATTGGGACAGTTGTTGCACCCCAGATCGCACCCTAACTTTACTTTACAATACTTTGTATCGAATACATGTTTGATCTGCTTATTTTAAAAAATGTAAAAAACAAAAATCGCAGCTCACTGAATCTTTGTGTCAGGGTCACCTGCCTGCATCACGGTAAAGAAAACAAGGAAAACACCAGTTTACTGACTTTTTAAATTTAGATATGAAAAAAAGCACAAGAGGTGCTGCATAAAAAAAATACCTGACATGGCTTCCGTCCTATAGGCCTATACCAACGCCCAACTGACAGGGCGCCGCGATACGCGCCATTGACGACACCACGCTAACGCCTGCCAGCACGTGTTGGGATTATGTGATAAGGTTCGAACACCCAAACATTAGATAACCAGAGCCACATTTTCCCCGACGAATGAGTCGCTTGTCAACACCTGATTGACGCGGCTGGTACCCGCCCAAGCACGAGGCCCTGTCAGTGAACAGATGGGGCGGTGTCTCATTCGAGGGGGGCCAGAATGTCACCCTTGTGACCCAGAGAGGAAATCGACTATTGTCCTGAATACCTGCGCTCTGCATCTGTCACTTTATACATGTAGTCGAGAGTATATCAGACCCATAACCGAACAGTTGCAGGTATATGGGATACATAGACTTAGTTGCTTTTAGAAATGAGATCAAAAGGGGAAAAAGCCACGATAAAACTGGAAATGAAATTTAAAAAAATGAAATTAAATGAATCCGAAATAAAATTGTGAAGAATTGAAATGAAAATAACAAGAAGATGGAAAGAGAAGAGAGCGAGATGAAATGGAATGGAATGGAATAATATGAAAATATAGGTGATGAAAAGGAGAGTAAAACCATGAAAGATGATGAATTCGAAGTGTAATGAAGAATGAAATAAAGATGAGAATAAAATGAAATGAGGGGGAATAATCTGGGGTAATATTATTGCATAACCAAGTTCTTCTGATACATTGAAACTAACCGAGGGACAATGGGTTCCCATCGATTACAATAGGCCTATATAGGCCAAGAGTTAGTCACGGAAGAGGGCAAAGGGGACCACAGCCCCCTGTTGACCAGCAATTTAAACAAAATAAAGAATTTACAAAAGATAGGCGGGAGTTTGGTCAACTTCTTCCCCATCTTCTGGAGATGACAGCCAAAAATAATTCACTGTTACCTTGGAATTTCATAATGCGGCATGCCAGCGCTAGGCGTGGCCATGGTTCTGGCCGTCTCCTCAGATGTGTGTTGTTGTTTTTTTGGAATAATTTAGTCGCAACCGAAGCTCTTGTGAAACATGCAGTCCCCCCACTGTCCACTGTAAATAGTATGATGGTTTTGGGATCCTTCCGGGCTATAATTCCCAGATATAAAGTTCATTTATTGCACATTAGGCAACGGATTAACAATAACATACCTATTTTTTGTGTTATTCGAGCCGTGTCGCGCAAAACTTACTTTGTGGACACCTCCTCCCTCTCCCCTCCCCCGCCCCTCCCCTCCGCCTCACCCTATCCGTTGAATAATCCTGGCTACGCCGTTGCAGCTATAAGTGTGAGTCGAAGTTGGAGTCGAAATCTTGAAATCGGAAATCATAATCGAGAATTCGGTCCTCTAAAACAAAGCGTGTCAATTTCATCCTGATGATTCATTGCGTTTTGTAATGGTCAAGAATGGGAGGGGGAAGGAGGGGGAAATCTCGACCTGTAAAAATGACGACTGTCCTACTCACCTTATTAGCCTGACATTGGTCAGCTACAGGTGGCCATGGGCATCAACAGACGTTGGGGGGGGGGGGGAATGGGGGACATGTTCCCCCTTTCAAAAGTGAGGAACATCACATCATTGGTACCCCCCCCCCCACACACACACACACACACTATGTGGACTCTCATTGAGACAATGTCCTTTTCAAAGGTTAGTGGAACATACAACATAATCGAAAATCATTTTAATATACTGTCAAATGCGATTCGATTTGAGTGGGAGGGCTAAACCTCCTTCCATACCATTAGTGTTTCTGTATACAGTCATCACTGCTTTATAAAAATCAAAGATGGAGGAGGTGAAATTTTGAGCCTATGAACCATTCAAGATGTATACGTATTTTCAGCGTTTAATTCAATTCTTCTGTTATGAGGGCTGTTGTTGACGTCTCATTGATTGTGTGAAAGTAAAATAAGCTGATACGTTACTAATGAAAAGTACATGGCAACACAAAACCCATGAGTATAAAAAGCTCGTATCTTGATTTGGAATATTTTTAGAAAGACCTGAACAACCTGTGACTTCTGAAAAGTTTTACTTTTGCTTATACTCAGGAACTGGCACTTCCGTTGTCAACTTTGGTTGACTTTGTTTTACTGGCCAATTTTGAAAATTATACTTACCTGTATCTATTTTTCTAAAGATATATTCTTATCCATCTATGTATATACATGTATGTATATATCTATATACCTACCGATGTAATCTCTATCTATCTAATCTACAATCTATCTCTCTTCTATCTAATACTATCTATCTATCTATCTTATCTATCTAATAATCTATCTATCATCTATCTATCTATCTATCTATCTTATCTATCTATCTAGTCTATCTAATCTATCTTATCCCCATCTATCTATAATATATACCATATATACCTAAGTGTAACTTTTATATTTATATCAATCGAACTATATGTTTTTATCAATCAATCTATCCATTCTGTCTACCCACATAATGTTCTATCAAACTATCTATTTGCATATCTGCCAATCTGACAATCTTTCTGTTTCTATCACTCAATATGTTTGTGTCTATCAATGTCTATAGAAAGTGGAAGAAAGAGAGATTGTGTATTTTATTTGTAACATGTTTCTGTGATTGAATCGCTGATATAGCTCCACTTGCAAACAAGATGAACTGATGAAAGTGACAATGTTGTGGAAATGATGCGTGAGAATGAATCTTTTCATAACCATATTATTTCAAACGTAGAATTATCTGCTGACAACCAAAATCATGGATGGTAGAAAAGCAAAAAAAAAAAAGCCAAATCATATTAAGAGCTGGTTTCCATGTCTCTGTTGTCATAATTATGTACCTATTTACATGATTTAATTTAACATTTTCCCAACACAAACTACAGTTAGACCTGTCTTAGTGGCCACCTCTCTATAGCAGCCAACCTGTCTATAGTGGCCACTAACATAATTCCCCAGAAGACCTTTCATGTGTTAAAGAACCTGTCTATAGCAGCCACCTCTCTATAATGGTCACATATTTTGTTTCCCTTGGGTGGCCACTACAGACAGGTTTCACTGTACGTGTATTTCATAGTCACTAATACACATATGGAAATATTAGCATAAATATACACAATTCTTATAGGCTACTGTGTATACAAAATAATTATCAACGAATTCATCGCACTCCGAACAGAAATGATACATGTATACAGCATTACAGAACACGAATTATATAAGTACAATTTCTACGCTGTACCTCTGGTATATAGTAACAGCTGGAACATTTTGGCCAACGAATTTCGAGTGTACATCTATAAATACTGAGATATTTTGGTCTTTAATTTGGGGGATAGGAAGGGTTACGTCGAGGTAATGGGAAAGGTCTCGTTCTGAATGATGAATTTATATAAAGTTATCAGGCGTCAATTGGAGGGTACCGACCTTTCTGACTAAAGGAAATTCGAATTTTCGACATTAATGTGGTAGAAGAAAATATCCATGTTTATTAATGGCTCGAAGGGATGTTGCATTATAAACATGACTGTTTAAAGAAATATTTCTGTGGTTACGTAAAGATGTGTTGGCAACAGATATATGGTTCACGTCCATGATCAGTTTGACTGACATGCGAGAGATAGGAAAGCTGCGCAAATTGCGAATGTCGGAAATAAGAGTTTCCCTAGTTTCGTCAAGTGTGTATTATTTTCCGTTTTACATGAAATGGGACGTGTGTCACACTTACTATGACAAAGTTATTTAGAACACTATTTATGCCTGCCTTTTCTGTCTATCTGTGTGTGTGCGTGCGTGTATGTGTGTGTGTGTGTTGTGTGTGTGTGTGTGTGTGTGTGTTGTGTGTGTGTGTGTGTGTGTGTGTGTGTGTGTGAGAGTGTAGGTGTGTGTGTGTGGGGGAGTGTGCATGTATGTATGTAATGTATGTGTGCGTGTGTGTACGTGTGCACGTGTGTGTGCGCGCATTTGTGTGTGTGTGTGCGTGCGCGCGCGCGTGTGTGGAGTAAAAACAATATACACATCAGGCTCAAATTAGAATCCATGCACCGATTTTCAGTGGTATCATTCGTACATTATGATCCACCGTCCGTCGATGAAATCTCCTCGGTTTTCCAAGTTAATAGCTGCAAAGATAAGTTTATAGTTGGACCCACCTTCCTCCACCTGTATGTACTACATGCTGTCCCATTTCTTTCCCTTTTGTTCCCCGGTTGTTGGGGCGACCTACTTTCATCCTACCCTTAGGTATCTCTGGTATCGCTGTCACTCAGTGCGGCCAACACACCTTCATCATGTTCATGCCCAATATTTTCATTTTTCTCCTCTTCAACGATTTCGCTTAATTTTGTAATATCGTTTTAGTTTTAGTTTAGTATAAGTTTCTGCATGGTTATTTTTTCACTATGTACAAATAACACAAGTCAAATTTCACAATATTGTCAAAATGACAATTTCAGTTTCTCAAAACAATTTATATTACACACATTCATATCAACATTGATAGTACTTATTTATCGCAGTACAGTGAAAAATGATGTTAAGATTATTTAACATTGTATCTTTTGTAAATAATGCGGTTCATTTATATTGAAATAATTGCAAGGATCGTCACAATAAGTGTTTGACTTGATCCCGTGATAGACGCTTTGGAATAATTTTAGATTAATATGTGTGTAGGAACAGAACGGGAACTAATTGGTTTCATATTGTTATAGAAACGAATAATGATGATAGTCTTATTTGTTTATATATTTCAAGAGGTTTAAAAGTTGTTGAGTGAGCTCTGTCATCTTTCTTTGCAACAAAGATTTGATCACTATGGCTTAAGAATGAAACGTCAGTACACCTGATATTCCCACGAGCAAGATTTTAAAGCGGAACGACACCAACATATCTTTCTGCATTCAGAGAGTACAGAACAATAAAAGAAATAAAAACAGTGAAAGTTTGAGCAAATTTGGTTGAACCGTTCACGAGTTATGAATGTTCAAAGTTTATTAAATCGTCATTATTGAAGATTCTTAAATTGGCATCTCTACCACTTTTTGAGAAGAAGTGTGGAGAACTCCCCATTGGTTTTGTACACAAATTTTCACTTCTTCTCATTTTTTTACAAAATATCTGATTGCCTCTTGCTTGATAGGCCTGTCCCAGCAAAACTGATTCTACATGTTTTTCTGAAAGAATTTGATTACTTTCTCAAACTGGCATTTTAGACAACGTAAATTTGTAAAAAATAAAAAAATAAAAATGTGTACAAAACCAGTGGGTAGTTCTCCACACTTCATCTCAAAAGTGGTAGAGTTGTCAATTTACGAATCCTCCACAATCCTGACAACTATGGATTTAGTAAACTTTGAACATTCTGAACTCTTGAACGGTTCAGTCAAATTTGCTTAAACTTTCACCACTTTCTTTCTTTTGTTATTATCTATTCTCTGAATGCAAGTAGATGTCTGGGTTTCATTTCCCTTTAAGCTGTCTTTGGCACAATGCTGCCACAGCTTGATGCTGAGAGGGTTACACAGACGTTGAAGGTCTTTTTAAGATGTAGTCTAAAACACACGCCTGCCAATTTGTACTGAAGAAGACAACAATTAAAAAAAAATGAACAATTTCGCAGGAAAAATAGAAAATACCTACAGCTTTATTTCCAATTCGAAGAGGCTTTTGGAAGCTTTTGTGACGGATTAGGGATCCCCGTAATTCTGATACTTTTGGCATTACGTTCGACGTTGTATTGATGCGGTGTGAATCCTCATAGTCACGGTCAGGGCTAGAGCGTACTCTGGACCGCAGTGACCTTCGATATAGTGATTTGAATTGCTACATTGCAGGCAATACGTGACAAATGATTCTATTGTGAAGAACACAACTTGTTGTTGTTTTAGTTGTTTTCAGCACTACGGCATAACTGACAGTTGACCGTGAGTTTGTCACTTATTTGGCTCGATCCGAGGATCTTTTTAAATCCGTATATCGCTGGCAGTTCCGTATTGTTGGAAAATGATGAAGCAGTTGTGGGGTTTAATTTCAGAAATATGATCTGACGTTATTTAGCATACACCTTGTAAGCAAAAACGACAGCACGATATGCCGTGTACAGACCTGTACTTCCTGGTGGGTTTGTATGTGCACTTGTTGCGTTTGTTGATATCCGTCTAATATACAACCTCATTCACGGGTATATCGTCATATGTTGTTATATCGCATGTTGGAATGATGGCTTTAATCATATTTTTCAAATAGTAGGCCTAAGGATATTTAATATGACTGTGGTATACTCACAATTTTGTGGTCCAGCTACTTCAACAGTGGGTCAGTTTTTACTCAAATTTCAACACTAAAATTATTTCAAAACTTCGAAAGTATGAAGAATGAGGGATATAAGTTATAATATCCATATTCCCTCATTCTTTCTTCTTCTCCCTCTTCGTGTTCTTTTTTTCTTCTTTTTCGGCTTTTTCTTCTCCTTTTCCTTCTCCCAGTTTTTCTTGTTCTTCTTCTTGTTCTTCTCCCCTTCTCCCCTTCTCCTTCTCCTCCTTCATCTTCTCCTTCATCTTCTCCTTCTTCTTC
>JZLH01S0291991.1:0-19788 GCA_001188425.1 Eucidaris tribuloides
TATATTTTTAGACTATTTAATTTCGACCCTAGCTAGGGTTTAAAACTATTTTGAAAACCTATTTTCAAGGTATTTTAAAACTATTTTTTTGCTGTTTTCAACCACGAAAAATAGGAAAAAGTATTTTGTTCCATCGGCTATTTCCTTCAGATTTTTATACTATTTAATTTCAAGTTTGAAAAAATATATTTTATTTCTGTTTTTGTTTGTTCCAAAACTGCACCAAAAAATAGGGTTTATACTATTTTCCAATCTTATATTTTTAGTGTATTTTTTTGCTATTTTTATTCAAGCAAAATAGCTAAAAAATATATTTTCAATGACTATTTTGGGGGTATTTTTTATATATTTTTAGACTATTTAATTTCGACTAGGGTCAATACTGGTAAATGAACAATTGATTCTCCACAAGTAAACAAATTCAAGACAAATCCTTCCAGTCAGAAGATACACTCCAGCTGTGGTATACATTGGTATACATTACAACCAGTTTAGTTCTTGAGGCATTTTTGACTTCTCCTTATCATGTCAATGCCAATTTAAAGGCACTGTATAACAGTGTTTCCAGTTTAAAAAAAGCTACATGATTCCCCATGCTACCAGTGTCTCTGATACAGTCTAAAAATGAAGCCCTGAAAAAAATTGCAGTTTAAAACGATCATTAAGTTTTTTAAAAAAGTGAAAATCACTGAGAGACCATTCCAGGTTTCCCCATAGACTGCTGTGTTGCAAAATTTCCTATCGGCCGATATAAAATTAATGTACCAATTTGTATCTGCACATATTGCACTAGTGACAGCATAACTGTTTAAACTTTTGTGTTCTAGGGTGTTTATTTGTCCATTCAAACACTGTCAGATATGTCAGATAGCAAACTTCGACAATTTTTTAAATGGAGCTTCCACAGTGTTATATAGTGTCTTTAATAAAAATTAGCATTTCATGGAAATGGAAATTCCCCGATTCTAATGGAAGTTAAAAATTCCAGGATCTTCATTTTGACCTATTCCTTGCTTTGCTTATTTCTTTCTCACTTTGTGTCCATTGTATGGCCACCAGGCGAGAAAGTCGTATGAATAGACAAACAAAATTCCCTGATTTTTCCCTGATTTGAGGGCCTTTCCTCAAATTCCCTGACTTTTCCCTGACTGGAAAAAGGGGAAGTCATTTTCTAATGGCTTATGCAAAATTTTCAATGTTGTGTTCCTTAAAATATTCTGCATTTACTAAATCCACACCAATCTCTGGGTAAACTTTCCCTTTAACTCTTAACGTGCCAGAGGACTTAAACCTCTATGGACTTTGTGTGTATTACTTGGTGCAGATCTGCGACTTTGGCATGTGAAGAGTTAAACAGATGCCATACTCACTTATAATCTCTCCTGCTTTCCCCTTCAGCTGGCATAATGACCTCCCCACTTGGAATATAGTGTGCCGACACCACTGTTCTTGAGGCTTGGTCATGATGGGACATTCCATTAGTAACAGGTAGAATCTCGAGGCTTCTACGTCAGGGGGAGATTCTCGCAGACTTGGCAGTAACTTTGTACAAATCGCTTCAGAGATCTGAAAAATATGACAGCCAATACAGAATATTTTAGCATGAACATCAGTATATTTGGCACTTTAATTTCAAGGAATAACATTTTTTTTCTCACATTCTGTGTGGAGGATAACAAAAAAACATCAAATTTTTATGGTAGGTTAACCAGTTATGGAAATACCTGAAATAACATAGGACTAATTTCTTTATTTTGGTATCAAAGATATGCTTGTAAATTGTTTTACTTACCTTGTTTTGCTTATTTGATATTTGGCATAAACACTTGTAATAAAAATGGTTAAAACAACACTGGACAATTATATCAAGAAGCAAGACAATTAGTCTGATGTCACTCCTAAATTACGCATAAATTAGCATGATTAATGAAATACAATTTTTAGGAAAAAATTAATGATACAATTTTGTAGATTCTGTCGTGAGCAACATGCGTGCAGGCACAGCGCAGTGCTACAATTATCGCAGGTTTTATCATTGACGAGTGCACTTCATTTGCATAAAATCAACAAGTGTGTACCGACCGATGTGAAAAAAGGTAAACAAATTTTGAAGCTAAAATCTCCTTCGAAACACAAAATACTAATTCCAAATGTAAAGAAAGTAGGAGTGTGATAGATTTCTGATGTAAACATGTGTGTGAACAGACTATTAGATGATTTTAAAATGTGAAATTTTACGGAAGAAATGTACCTTCAAAACGGAAAATTCACCCATTTATTCAGCCATGATTGAAATACGAATACCATGAACAGAAAGGAAATTTATCGTACCTACTTCGGCTGAAATGTCATTTCACAGCATTACTGTGAGCTCCCATGTCATAAAATATCGTACTTCAATGTCCCTACGTCGTCTATAAAAATTAAAATTACGCGAAATGGAATCAGTCCCACACGGTGTGTATGTCTGTATGGAGGCCAGCGCAGTGTCGTTTGCAGTGGATGACTGCTGACTGTTGCACACGCTCAGTGCAATGTCGCTCACTCGACTCGAGTCAGCGCGAGCAAGGAAAAATATGCGGATGCGTACAGGTGTGTATTACGGTGTTCGCTGGCTAAAATTTTCTATATCGAGTCGTATAGAAAATACACGATATCTCAAAATCTACTGACTTGACCCAGCTAAAACTTTCCCTATTTATGAATGGAACCTTCCCTAATATGGTAATGAAGTCTTGTATGCCCACGTGCCGCTCGGCCACTACGTCAAACAAAAACAGACGGCTTGTTTTTGTAGAGTTGTATTTAAAAACATGATTACATCTCAAGTTCTAATTCATCAAATTTCATAATTTTGGCATTGATATCAAGTTCATGGAAAACTTAGATAGCCTGGGAATTTAGGTTCATAACTCGCTGGCAAAACGATGCAATGCGAAGGTAAAGATTTTGACTATTTCTGACCTCGTGAGCGAACCTCCGTAGAAGTTCGTTGGAAATTCAAAATAAACGGGGCGATAATGATAGTGCAAGATTTGTGGTGCTACGCTGCGCCTGGCGTGTGGTAATTTCGTCAGGTGATCAAATGTATATGGCCAACGTATCAAAAGGGGGGTTGAGGGGGCTCGCCCAGCCATGTTCATGTTCCACAATAAACTGAGCCTAGTTAAGGTTAAACCTAAATACTACTCCAGAGTACCATGACCCACACTTTCTATCCCACAGACAGTTAGTTATCTGGGTAGCTGATGTCCTGGGGTTGAGATAAATATTAGAGTAGTCATCTTCTTGGGGTTTCTATGTTCAAATATAAGGCCTAAAAAAAAATTGTTGTATTGGAGTAATGGCTCACTGAAAAATAGGGTAGATAAGGCGGTGTTTTTTTTTTAATGGGCCACTATCAGCGCCCAATGCTTTCACATTATGAACTATAAGCCTACAATCAGCCAATTCAGAAGTCGCTATTTCTTGCAATAGTTCATCAAAGACATCATTCAAGCCAAAGTTGAGAAGGACACTTAAAATTATTTTTGGCCCAAGTGTGCCCATTACCTATACTGCATAAGACGCCATGTTGAGGTAAACAGCTCGATCATCGCTAGCTACATGTACATGTAGTTAGTGCAGCTAGAGGCTCCAGCTAGTGAGGCTCCATATAGAAGTGCATGAAGTGCGTTGTACGCACGCATACGGCGGGAAAATCGTTGTTCTGTCCGCAATACTTCCGGGTTTTTAATTCGATCGCAAAGTCAGCACAATATGCGATATCGATACTATTGATAGCAATACAAAGAAAGAAAAAAACCTGTAGGGTTGGGGATATTTTCACGGTTAGGCGCATTACGCCAATACAACAATTTTATTTTTAAGGCCTAAGTAATGAAACTAGATTTCTAGCTGTAACCAAATGTTATCTTACCATCTGTAGAATGTCATTCCTATCAATGATGGGCTGAAAGGCAGTCCTTGCGGCATCTAGTTCCACCCCATGGTTGGAACGGCTGCAATTGTAGTGATCACTGTATGAGAAAAATGCAGGAAGTGGGAAAGCAGTGAAAGACATACATAGGATTAAGAATTTTTATCACTGCAGTAGACTAAAATGGAAATAAACAAATTAGGATGGTACATATGGACATCATATATGGGTTGCTTTTGGTTTAATTGTGAATGTGAGTGAATATTCTGACAAGAAAGGTGGTAAATAAATCATTGTAAAAGTGAAAGGCAAAAGTAAAGCGACTCTTCTGCAAAAAAAAAAAAACTCCACTATTACAGTATAGTTTCAAAAGAAAAAAGTAATGAACAAACTTCGGGGGGGGGGGGGGGTAGGGGGGGGGTTGGAATCCACCCTCAGCCCATTTATGGTTAATGCCCTGAGAATTACATGCTCTAAAATGTTTTCATATTTTAGAAATTGGTGAAACACAAAATGGTTGGGGGCCCTCGACTGTCTTGCCATAGGAAATGTAATGCTGCTACCTGCTCTCCGATAATTAAAAAATCACAATTTGTCACTATAAACAATTTTTTGAGCTTTGATTGGCAGGTGTTCAGCTTTCGCTAGGTGATACACAAATCAGGTCTGACAGTCAGACTAGTTTAACGGATGTATAAAACTCAAATTCAGTTTGCTACATTACGTTACATTCTATTTGAATTTTATCAGCATTTATTTTCACAACACCCAAGTTTTCAGCCCCAAGGCTTTTGGGAGAGGTGAAAATTTATGATAATTAAATGATTTTAGCTAATTTGGTTAAAGGTAAATGACATGATTGGGGGTAGTCCTCAACTTGGGGTAAAAACTATTCTACAATCAAGTACACTATGCAGGGATTCTACTGTGAAAATTTTGTAGTCAAAAGTTGACTCATTTTAAAATAATGTCCATCAGTATGCCTTGTAACAGACAAATTTGTAGTGTAGCCTTCTATGGAGATTAAATTTATCGTGTCCCCATTAAATTAAACTGCTGGCCTGTTCATGCATGATTCTCCTGAAAGGCACTGTATAACAATGTTTCTATTTAAAAAAAAGGTAAGCTACATGATTTTCCATGCTAGTAGTGTCTTTGATAAGGTCTAAAAATGAAGCCCTGAAAAAATTACAGTTTAAAATTATCAGTAAGTGCTTTAAAAGAGTAAAAATCATTGAGAGATCATTCCAGTTTTTCCCCATAGACTGCTGTGTTGCAGATTTTTCTAACGGCCGAGAATAATTCATGTGCCAATTTTTATCTGTTCATGTACATATTTTAGCAGTGACAGCATAACTGTCTGAACTTTTGTGTTCTAAGGTGTTTATTTGTCTATTCAAACACTGTCAGATATGTCAAATAGCAAAATTTGGCAATTTTTTAAACGGGTCTTCCACAATGTTATATAGAGTCTTTAAAGTGATAGGCTAACATTGTGGAGCTTCAGTTTAAAAAATTGTCAAACTTTGATATCTGAGCTACAGAGAAGTGTTCAAATGGACAAATAAACACCCTCGAATACAAAAGTTTGGAAAGTTATGCTACCAATGGCAAGGTATGCATGAATAAACAATTTCTACTCTGGTGGATGATAAAATAGCCTAGATCTGCACACAATAAGTCTACGGGAGGAAATGGACAGGTGAATCCGGTCAATCTGAATGCTTGTAGATTTTCACTTTTTTACAGCACTAAATCATCATTTTGAAATACAATTTTTTCAGGGCTTCATTTTTAGACCTTATCAAAGACATTTGGAGTGTGGAGGATTTTGTAGCTCACATTTTTTAAACTGTGGTAAATGTTAGCCAGTGGCTTTAAGTAAACAAACTCAAATTTCCAGCAGGAGATCATCCAGCTGGTGTACATTTCGTTTATCTTTAACCGTTGGTTCTAAAGGCATTTTTTTTTCCCATATGGTCCTGAGCTTTTAAGTTATGGACATAATCCATACCTGCCAAACCTGAAAGCCAACAAATAGGAACAAATTATTTAAAATATCTAAAAAATAGGAACATTCCTGAATTTCCTATCCTATACATTACTACAGACAAATTTGAACAAAAATAGGAACAAAGGGGTTAAAACTGCCCTTTTCTTTTCCCCAAAATAGGAATATTACCATTTAATAGGAACAGTTGGCAGGTATGATAATCTTTAAATCAGGAAAGTATGGTTGTTTTTTTTCCTCACATCGGGTAAAACTTTTATTGTCAATTCCGCGAAAAATGTTACCCGAGCTCAATATCATGAAGTCTGTAATAATTCCAAAAATATGTGTGCTACAGTGATAAATCTAGTATCACACAATAGAACTCATCGAACTCTTTGATTTGAGTGGTATTTGAATACATTTGAAGTATATTTAGACAAACTTTTCTGCAAAAAAACCCCCATTTTCTTGCAAAATGTTCTTATCTTTTTGGAAAAATGCACAATTAAATCTTTGAGTCTCGTTATTTCACATTCAACAGCACTTCAGAATTAATTTATAGTAGTTTATAGTTAAGGACCAAAAATGACTAATAATAGCTTTACATTACAGTGTAGTTATCAAATGCTTTTAAGTATAAATATAAGGACCTAAAAAAGTGGTCCGAGGTGTAATGTTCGTAACGTTAAAAATGTAATGTCCGTAACGCAACATTTATGGTCCTGTATGGGATATACTTAATCTGTTGTACCTAATTGTCATCCTACAACTTAAACACGTCCTTAGCACCCATTTCGAAATGCGATGGTAAGTGAAAAGTCCAAAAAATGTAATGTCCATAACGGCAAGCACTATGTGTGATAACTACCAAACGATAAATAGAAACTCATTCAAATTTAAACTGTTAACACTTTAGGGTGACTTGTTTGAGATTACCACAAATAGGTTTAGAATGTTAATGATGGTTTCTAGAAATAAGCCCCCAAAGTTGCAAAAAAATGTCTGAATGTAATGTCTGTAACGCTGGAACTGTCCTTATGTAATGGGGCCCAGGGCAGATGCCTGAGAGAAGACGTTTCTGAAGAAAAATGTCCAACATTGGAACTTACGATTTCAGGAAGGAAGCATTGAGACAAGCTGTGGATGAGAAAACCATCTCAGCTGTTCTTGCTGCCTCAGGCGTAGGGGACGTAGCGGGCAAGGTGATGGCAAGGTCCTTGATTAATCTCTCGTCCAGAACAGTTGGCTGCTGGCTAGGAATGGGGTCCCTGAAATCCAACGGAGCTTCTGGATTCTAAACAGAAAGTTAGAAGATAGTCATTAGTTGTCTGGCAAAAGGGCCCTAGCATATGTTCCCGGCAAAAAAGGCCTAATAAATTTTCTCCAATATGAGAAATATTGCCTTATTTGTTATTTGCACTTAACAGACTGGCAGAAGGATCTAAAATTATCACACTACTTTGATTTCATGTGAAAAGAGCCAATGATTTTTAAGTTAGAGACATTTTAGTGTTAAGGCCCTTCTGCCAGGAACATTTGCTAGGGCCCTTCTGCTGGACAACTGATGCAGTGATATCCATGTGATGCATCACGCTGTACATTGAGGTACCGTTGTACCCTGGGGTACCGTATTGTGTAGTGCCCTCTTGGGTCTATTAGCAGTATAGCTCTATACAAATGATGAGTTGTAACATATATATGTCAAGAGTTGGTGATGTATATATCGTAAGAAAATCTTGCATGTAAACTTCAACATATGACCTCAAGTAACTTTGACCACAGCACATGACCCCTCTCAGTGTCATAAATTAACCCGTTGACTACGAGATTCCGCAATTCCCCATAGACTTTGTACAGGGGCCATCCGATTCCTGTAAGCAACGGGTTAAAGGTCTACAAAGTGCACCAAAGTTTGGTTTACAGTGGGGGAAACTGCTGCTGAAATATTCGTCATGAGTGTCTAGCAGGTAAACTTTAATAATTCTGATGGTTAATGGAAGAACGACTTAACAGATGCTATTACGAATCACTCAGTCTTGCTTTCGCCAGTACCCAGTTGAAATTCTAAACCAAAAAGTTGCAAGTGCATGGATGTAACACACAGAATTTATTGACAAGTATGACATCTTTTTTCTTTAATCAATTAATTGCCACTATATTGATTTTTAGGCATGTAAAAAAGGGACGCACTGCCTTCAACTCGTCATTTTTTTTCACAAGCATAAAAGCTATGCAGCACCAGCAGCCCATTAAACATAACCCTGGATTAGCCCTTAAAACAAAAACCACCTCTATACAAAATCAGTACTTTTTGATACATCAGGGTTCGCAGCATTTCAAGAAAACAAAATTCCCTGATTTTTCCCTGATGAATTCTCAAAATTCCATGATAATCATTTCAACTCATTTCCAGTTTCACCACAGCCAGTCATCCAATGGATGTTGTTTTGATATGCAACAAAATATAACAGAGTCTGACTGACTACTTTCGATTTTTGGGCCAATCAAAATTCCCTGACTTTTCCCTGATTTGAGGCATTTTTATCAAATTCCCTGACTTTTCCCTGACTGGAAAAAAGTAGAATAATTTTCCCTGATTTCCCTGATGGGATGGGAACCCTGTACATGTATCAATTTTCTTGCTACAATATTTAAACTTAGGACATCAATCCAAACTCCTTTTCTGAGTCATTAAAAATATCAGATTAAGCATTTGATCTTATTTATCATTAATTTGATAATACAGCAAATTTATTCTGAATCCAAACTCACTTCAGCATTTGTAACTGTACAGAAGCAGTGATCACCTCCGGCGTATATACATCGGATGACAAAACCCTCCCTTGAAGTCCCCTCTTCTTCGGAACCGGGAGGGACCCATGGTCCTGTAACTGGCATAGGGCTAAAGAAGGACCTGGTCTTGTCTAGTCCAAGCTGCCCTCGGGCTCCAAGACCAAAGGCATACATCCGACCCCTCTGACCTTCCAGTACCAGTGTATGCTGCCTGATACAAACAAAAATGGAGGAAAAAGACACTTGTGTAAAACCATATCTGGACAGTCAACCCCTCCCCCCCCCCCCCGGGTAATTACCACTTAGACAATTACCCCCCCCCAACAATTACCCAACGTTAATAATTACTACGAGACAATTACTCCTATAGGACAATTACCACCCGGATATTAGAACTAGGACAATTTTTAAAAGGACTATTGTCCTAGGGGCGCCTCTGTGTGATTGTATTTATACTTGTCACTCACCTTCCGCATGCCACCTGTGTGATGTCGCTTCCCATCAAATCTAGCACCTTCCTTGGGTTCAGCTCATTGTCGTTTGAACTATGACCCAACTGACCTTGCATGCCATGACCAAAGAGGAACACACCGCCATCCTAAACAGATAGTAATAACATGAAAGTTATGCAATGCGTAATATATGTCTCGGCTGCATCTTTTCGATCTTAGACAGAATGCATTTCTACATAAATGCCATTTCAGGCTTACAGGCTTTTTGGGGGTCACTTTTCATTTATTTTGAATTTATGAATTAGCATAATTAATGAATTTCAAACTTCTGTGTGGAAATTTAAAGCCCCCACCAATTCCTATCAGACAAAACCAACAATACCAAAAACCCATAAAGAAATAAAGTGGCATTTTTTTTACTGATTTTGAATGAATTTACATGAATAAGCATAATTAATGTATTTATATATTTGTTTTTGCAAGGTACTGGCCAAGTAGTACCAACAATAAACTAGATCCTGCTGTGTCATTGGTTTGCATATTTGGTCCAATTTCTTGGTTTCCAACTTACCGCTGTTAGCACAGCCGTGTGATCCTGCCCACATGCAATGTATTTCGCCATCTGAGACCGAAGATTTCTCAGTTGTGTTGGAAATGGTTTGTCTAAAGTATACAAAGAAAAGGACATAACAGACATGAATAACTTTGAATCAATTATTTCATCTATTCTGCATTTTAAGCCAATTTGATACTTATAAATGTCATATTGCATACATGTATTTTTGTAATTTTGCTTCAAAGTGAGGTATTCACAAGTTTATTTTTTTTAAATTTCATTGCATTTGCATGCACTTTTTACAGGTAAATTGTTTGTCAAAAAATATTCACCAGATAGAGTGGCTATACCACAAGAAAAAATAGCACCTTCATATAAATCTCAGAGATTGCTCACTCAACAACTATAGCATACTACATTTCTTTAATGCAATTTGGTTCCATTGCAAAAGATTTAGAATTTAATATCACATACTGTACACACAAGATCACCAAATATTGCAATAAACACTAAAGTTACTTGTGGCATATTTTAAAAAGAAATGTCAGCGATAATCAGACTTTCATTAAATCTTTAAAAAAATTTCCTACGTATGAAAAGCAATAATTGACTTGTCACAATGAAGGCCTGGAGCTACCCAGCTCCTAATCCCCCCCCCAATAAAATAATTATCCAGACTGCCACACATAAGATAACAAATTCAGCGATTACTTACGTTCTCTACTGCCTAGTCCCAACTGACCAAAGTTATTTTTGCCCCATCCAAAGACAGAGCCAGATACTGAAAGAGCGAAGGAGTGGGCCCCGCCGCAAGCTATCCTTATGATAGGAACTCCGCGAAGGGATGAAAGTTCGGTGGGTCGGTCCATATAGCGAGTCGTTAACGATCCAAGGCCAAGCTGGCCGTATGTGTTATCACCCCATGAAAAGATTTTGCCATCTGTACAGAGCATAAAAAGGTTGTGTTAAAACAGCAAGTTTGAGAGTAGATATTTTATTTTATTTTCTTACAAACTTCACAATAAGTTAACCAAATTTTTTTTTCTACTTTTGATATGCAAGCCATCAAATAAACTTACCAGCTGAAGCCTAGTCTAATCATTTTTTAAATGTTTATTCTGTTCCTATTCATTTCCTAACTCTTATACTTCAGTGAAGGTTTGTAGACGGTATTTTCTTATATATAACAATGTATTTACACACTGTTAATTTTTAGGCATGCAAAAGAGACATATTAATGTTAATGATTATCAATAAATGTTACTTCAATTGACCTACTTACCCCTTGTTAGAGCCAATGAATGTAATGATCCACAAGCCACTTTTACAACTCGATGTGATCCTAGGCATTTTAAAATCCTGATAAAGAAAAGATGTGTAGAAGTTATTAGGTGTCCTCCCTCCTGAAACAATCATACATCCCCAAAACTGGACCCAGTTAATGGAAAAATGAAATTGCAAATTGAAAGGAGAAAAGCATCCTCATGATCAGTTAGAAAAGCTAGAGGTATTAACGACAGCCTGTTCCTTTTTCTGCTATAAAACTCTATAAAACCACCACATCATTAGCAAAACAAAGAGCAAGATAGGCAAGCTGTATATTCAAAATGTAAAATTCTTAATTCATGTAAACTTCAAATAATGCACATAAACTATGCCTTAGACTTTTAAGTTTTGTTTGTTGAAATGTTGCTCTGTTGAGTTATCTGTATAGGCCTACTATTTAATATCACAACACAAATAATGAAAATAACGTGTACTTCAGAAGCAATCATTTAACATATTTGTACTTCATAAAAATTTAGGACTTCACACATGATACAAAAATGGGGGTGTGGGGGTGTGGGAGGGGGTGGGGTGTCCCCCCTGCCATGGTAGGGAGATTTTTCAATTTCAGGGGCCATAATCATGTAATTTGGAGCATTCTTTGGTGAGATTATTTTTTGTACAGACCACAAGGTATCAACACAAGTCAACATGCATTGGGTTGCAGGGGCCTTATTACCTATGTGACAGATTATTAAAGAAAACGAGTACTTCTACCAGTTAGCTACCTGGGCTTTGTCTTGTCCTCTCGATCCCCCGACGCCCATCCACACTGACCCCGGTCGTCTCGGCCCCAGCTCAGGACTTGACCTCTGTCGGACACCACCATGGTATGGTCATCCCCGCAGGCCACCTGAGTGATCAGGACTGTCTCCAGCGCTGAAACTTGAACTTTTTTACGAAAGAAAAACAGAACACAAAAGAAACAACAATGAAAATTTATTAATACACTGCAAGTCTATCATTAAAGCCCAAGTATAGTTTTGGTAAATGGTAAAAAAAATGAATTCTGTGCAATTATGCTCTTAGATACATCTATAATCTATATGTATCAATGTCTTGAAAACTGCTCACTCTGAAACTCTCCCATTTTTTGGAAATTATTAAAATGGTAAAATGATATGGGGGGGGGACCCCAACATTTCTTATGTAACGTACATACCGCTACATGTTTCCTCAAATTTGTCGCTGTTTTGTAATGTCTGGCGTGACAATAGAGTACTTTGTAAAAGATTGACGAACAGAGTTGTCTGATCGACCAAAACTTACTTGGGCTTTAATCTACTTGAACAATACTGAGAAAACTCACGAAGACATATTCTATTTTCTTGAATGTTCATGCCATGACTTCTCATGGCAAATTGTGTAAAACTTATATTGTAGGGAACAGTGATTTTCCGCAAGATAACGGAAAACGGACGAATTTTCCGGAAATCACAATTTGAACGGAAAATGAGTTTTCAAACGGAAAATCACGGAGAAACTCTTTTTTCTCCAATTTTTTTCTTTTTGAAAGGAAAAAAAACAAAAATCAGAACAAAAATTAGCAAAAGTTGAACAAAACAAGAAACCAGACAGAGAATATTTTGTTTCAAGTTTTATATGTAAACGGAATTGTCATTTCCATTTTCATGTATACAAAGTCTATGGTAAAACGGAATTCCATTTTTCAGACAAGTTGAAACGGAATTCCAGATTTTTGGAAACGGAAAAGCCTTTTCTTGAACGGAAAATCACTGTCCCTATATTAGTCTGAGGACCCAAATTATATTTTGACAAGGGTGTGCCTAAAGAAACCCTGAAATGGGGGTCTAGGGAGCTGTCAAAACTCAAGAAGCACAAAGTATAGCTGAGGAAAACTGAAATTATGAGTCCATGGAGGGGGGGGGGGTTTAAGGAACAGACAAGAAGCACACAACATACATTCTTCGGTTAGTGGTTAATCATAGTTGCAGTTTCGAGGGTCGCAACAATGAGCTTCCCTGAGCATCACTTTGTGGAAATTTGGGTTTCTAGAGAGCTGACATCAAGGTCTGAAAAAGGGGGCCATCAAAGCGGCATGTCCCTGTACACCAATATACAGGAGTACACCTCGCTCCCCCCCCCCCCCCCCCTCAGTAAATTGCCACACCCGGTAATGAAAAAGTTTTAGATCTCACCTGGTCTAAAATGGTTCCTGTCCTGTCCCAGCTGTCCCCTGTCATTGGCTCCACACGTGTAGATCGTGCCGTCCTGTAACAAGAGGGCGGTGTGGTGAAGACCGCAGCTGATGCTGCGGACGTTCTGTCCCGAAAGCGTGGACACGACCCGCGGCACCGTGACGCACGTGAGACTGCTTAACCCGCTGATTCCTAGCTGACCCTCCTCCGCTGAGCCCCAGCTGAATGTGGTGGTCATGATCGCAGCCGGCACTGAATATTACACTCTCCTCCTTAAACCGTTGCCTCCGGGATTCTCAGCATCCCATAGAGTTAACACAGGGCACATCCAGTTCACGTAGCTAACAGGTTAACTGGGAGCTGAGTTGACCTGTCGTTGTAGCTGCTGTAAGAATGCCTACTGGGAGTACATTTGCATGTAATGGTCAAGTCAAATGGTTTTTTGCATCAAAATATCAATTTTGATGTCACCAGTGTCTTTACCCTGTCCGTCTTAACCTGTTGCCTCTGGGATTCTCAGCATCCCATAGAGTAAACACAGGGCACATCCAGTTCACATAGCTATTCAGGTTAACAGGGAGCTGAGTTGACTTGTCGTTGATGCCGCTCTAAGAATGTCTATACCAGTGCGAGTACATTAGCACGTAATGGTCAAATCAATTGGCTTTTTGCATCAAAATGTCAATTTTGCTTTTACCAGTGTCCATTTCTGCTCTGATACATGTATCCTCCTACACGTTTCTGCAGAGAACACATTGGAACAATCTCACAACACTGTTTCTATGTGGAATGATGAATCTGTGCAAATTTAATTCATCATAGGCTTCGGTCACTCACTAGATGATAACTGCTAGGTAGGATCCAGCATCATAAACTGGAAGCAGTGTCACTAGATGATAACTTTACTAGGTAGGATCTACCATCATAAACGGCAAGCAGTGTACTTACATGTACATGTACATCATATCTGTGTTCTGATGTTGTTTAACTGCAGGCTTCAATAGATTCCAGCATTACACGGCACGATGTAACCTTATAGTTGTACATGTAGAGCTTCACTTGTCATCTACAGAACCTTGGTCCTTGATCCACACACAAATAACGATATGTTACATAGCTGTGCTTCTTCTCATCACCATACTGTGGATTAATTAGAATGAGCTCCTCAATTTATGTGAATCTGTAGAAGAAAAAACAATCATGACTACGAAATCAGAATAAAATATTACCTATTTTCACTTAAAATAATATTTGCGGGCTTTTGTTTTCGAAGAACCTCAGCGCTTAGGCGGGGAATTAAGGATCTTTTGCTATAAACTGCTTTGGTAATTGTATCTAAAACATTTTCTCCTACAGCCTAGTGATGAGCTATTCTTTCATCTATTATTTACTGTTTCTATGAATGTGTTTTCAAAAATAAAAATGTAGCCTGCAAACATTAGTTGCTGCTATGTTTGCAAGTTATTGGGACGTCAACAGCTAACTTTGTCAAAAAGGTATGCATAAAAGTTGCATACATTACCGAAGTGGTCAGTAAGATGGTACATGTAGGGAAAAAGAACAGGAGTTTACCCGTGATTCATCTCCCCAGTGTTTTGAAAATGCTTTCACTTTACGAAATGGATGTTAGATATTAGTGTATTCTCCCCTTTACCAGACCAGTTTCATAATGTGTGCAAATTTTATGTATACAATTACAAAAGTTTCTTATATAGGTTGCCGGTCAAAGCAACAACTAAAAAAATCTACACATTTACATGGATGCTGCTATACTCCGACTGTATAAGTACTGTAATCTGTTTTTCATGTCAGAAACATCCACTGTAAATACAAAGTACAATAGGTAACGAATACTGAATGCAGCCATAAAATGCATGATGGAATCTAAACACATATTCTACAGATGCTAAAGACTGATGGTGATCATTACAATCTCCTGAAATGTGATGAGTTTTTAAACAAAGTTTGTTTACAAACTCATCACAACAAACACTACCATTAATGTTCCTTTACTCAAAATCTTTAACACAAAAGTAAAACAGAAAACCTCCATATTATTGTCAGCTGGGTTGGCATTTTCCCCACTTTCTGTCATATTTGCGGACACCATCCTATATAAACTTGCCTACTCGTGTCCAAAGTCAAAGGGAGAAATATATACTGTATTTCCCAAAAGATTGGGTGGGAAATAAGATTCTATCCGGGAAATATGGCAACCCTGATTACCAACTAAAGCACAATAGGGATAATCATACATAGTGTATATGAATGAAAGCACAAGTTACTCACAGAACTCGATGGATGTTGCACCTGGTTCTTCTGCTACCAGAGAACAAGTGTTACAACTACAACTATGTTATTGATAGCTGAATGAGGATCTAGTACTAAGCCATTGTGTGTACATGGATGTCAGGTGCATTCTTCTAGGAGTAGTCAGGTATATTACCCAACTGATCAGGAACATACATATTTGGATGATAATTCCACCCTCGAACATATCTAAAATGAAATGATTGAAGCTATCAATACCATTACATTCCACAATGATGTACTACATCGTAACAACATAACCATGTTTCATATATTAAGAATGCAGTGGTATCATCACTAGCAGGTGATAGCTGATACAGTCAATGGGAGTACAGGCATCTCGCACGTTGCACACATATGTAGTGTACACGTTGTCCTACAGCATCACAAGATATTCTACAAAACATTGCTCTGAGTCATTTGAACTTCATACTTCATACAGAACTTTCCAGAATCTGGACTTCTACGACAAACCCAGAAGGGCAATGCCGCAATCTACATGGGTCGGTGGGTCTACAGAATGTTTTGTTTTGTTTTGATAAGATTACAAGATCATACACCTTGGCTGGGTAGTCAATATACAATCTGATGACTGGAGAAAATTTTAGACATACCAAGTCATCAACACCTCGTCTCATGCATTCCACTGTGGCTAATCTTGTTGATTGCAACATTTTTGAAATGTTGAATGAATAGTAGTACTGTTAAAGGGAACAACACATGTAGCCAAGGAGGTATACCGGTAGCACTTTCTCTTCAGTTAGGTTACTTTGGTATACAAATCATGGGGAAAATGACACAAATAGTTACAGTACTTTCACTTTCTTGTCCCAATCTACATTATACCCAGTCTGATAGAGATGTAATGAACACAAACTTTTTATTTATTTACTTAATATATTATTTATTTATTTATTTATCTATTTATATAGCTTTCACTATTTATTTATCTATTCAGTATATACAGTGTACATGTATTTTCCTTTTCATTTATTTATTTTGACTCATTTATTATATTTTTTTTATTTTGGTGGTGGTTAGGGATGATGGTGAAAACAATTTTGACAATTTGTTGATGGGAGAGGGGCAGAAATCCCTGAAGGTGCCCAATAGCATTTTTCGTTTTTGTAGATTCAATGTCCAATATCCACACAAACAACACCCACTTCCTTAAAGACGCTATAAAACATTGTGGAAGCCCCACTAAAAAAATGCCAAACTTTAGTATCTGACATATCTGACAGTGTTTGAATTGAACAGTATACAACTTCAGACACAAATGCTGTCATTAAAAAAATGCCAAACTTTACTATCTGACATTTCTGACAGTGTTTGAATTGAACACACAACTTCAGACACAAATGCTGTCACTCGCAATGTACAGATAAAAATCAGCACATGACTTGTCAGCTGATGAAAATTCTGGAACACAGCAGTCTTTGGGGAAAAACTGGAATGGTCGCTCAATGATTTTCATTTTAAAAAAGCACATAATGATCATTTTGAACTGCAAATTTTTCAGGGCTTTATTTTAAGACTTATCAGAGGCACTGATAGAATGGGAAAATCATGCAGGCTCAGATTTTTGAAACTGGAAAGCATTGTGATGCTTTAAACATCATCCTTGTCAAACAGAATGATCAGTTTTAATTTGCCTATTTATCATTTTTGTTGTTTGTAGAATTTTTTTTCTTCAATCATTCCATTTCTTGCTATCAATTTACTAATTAATGTAAAAAATGTTCATCACAAACTGACATATAAAAACCAAAAACTAAACCGGAACGTGGGCAAATCTCTGTGATACTTTGGGGGGAAAATCTTGTTTGATTTGTTACCAGTCAAAAATCTGTGGACTCTGGTGGCAATGATAGTGCCACTCAGTACTTACATGTACCACTATCTTTGAGCTCTTCTTGAAATTTGGATGGCATATTGCTCCCATGAGCTCCACCCCCCTTCCTCTCTTTCTCGTATTCACTGCACATATTTGTAGACTTTTAGACTCAAATAAAATGGTGCCAAAAATAAGCAACCCTAGAAACAAAGTTTACACATTTTCAATCTGATGGATGGGTTGATGCAAAATATCAATTCAACAGCTTACTTCATTTCACTTCTGAAGTTCCGATGGCATTTTTGTTACTTGGTCAACAAGCTTCATGCTTGAGTAAACATTCATATTTCATAATGCTAGTAATTGTTCAAATAGTAAAATAGATACATAAAACTCTGAAAAAAAAATTTGATGCAAACTGACAATTTTATTTTACCAACATGTTATTCCCAATTTAAGTTGAGTTGACTTAATTATACTGCTATTAGGTCATGTGTCATATGGTGGGACCCCCATATACCTGGTGGCGTTACATTTTTCAGTCCTCTTCTCAATTGAACTTGATGCATCAGAGCTATTCTTTATCCAATTATGAGGAATTTGGGCTCATTCTGCAGCAAAATTACTCTGCTTTTGAAATCTGATAAGCAATCTTACCTTACACTTTGTTTAATTAGTGAAAAATGCAAAAATGTTGATGAGGGTAAATCTGGTGGATAAGCGGAGGAGGATAAGCGGAGGAGGAGTATGTACAATCTCTATGGGGAAATTGCAAATTCAACTGTACTCTTTTGTTTTTTCTATTATTTGCAGCAGATAAACTATCTTGGAGTTATGATATGCATCTCACTAACTTGACACATGTTGTACTTAACAATTCTGAAAAGTAAAAGTGATATTAATTGTCTTCAAGGTCATTAATTACTTAATTAATGACTGGTGTAGCTTATGCTTACCATTGACTTGTACACGTTATGAAGCATGAAAGTACTGCATGTAAGGACACACATGTATGTTCACTTCAGGGATACATTCTGGTTGAAATTTTTTAATACACTCTACTGATCTATTTATTTAACAATATTCTACTAATTAATCTCTGAAATTTGTTAATTAGGTTTAGTAAACTGTTTGTTTAATTAGTGTAATTAATGTTATTGTAACAAACCGCAACACAATTTTAAACATATTTTGCCACACCCTGTATTACTACATCTGAAATTCGAAAAGTAGTAAAACCATACATTTTCTTAAAGCTGATAGTGTGCTCTTTCACATCATGACATCAATTTTGAGCCTTGACTTAATACTGACAAGTGCAATGAGTTGTCATCAATATCACAAAACTATACTTTTTTTGTGATATTACCCTTTAATTTTTTTTACACACCCTGTGTAGCAACTTGACCTTGGCTGATTGAGATTCTCTGAAGTATAAGCTTTCAGAAAATGTATACTTTTGTTGGTTTCTGGTAAGTACTTTTTGAGTTATATTGGTTCAAATGCAAGAAGTGACAAAATTCTTAATTTTGGTGCCTGTAACGCAAAGGGGCCCCACCATACGACACATGACCATTAAGGAACAATGTTAAGGTTCCGTGACACTTTCATGGGGACAAAGGTTTGAAGGTGGTTTTGGATTGTCTGAAAGGTAGTGGTACTAAACAAATTTGGGTTGGGTAACCCTCTTCAAAATGTTGGCAATTTTTGGCAGGGGTCAAAATGGGTTCTACAGGGGTCAAAGTTGAAAAATGGTCTAATCGGTTCGAATCATAGATCAAATCACTTGTCATGTCAAGTAGAATCTAAAAAGGTATAGTTTGCCTTATCTGTGATCAACTGTTAAGTGTCTATGACCAAAAATGTGGAAAGGTCAACACAACTAGGGCAAAGTTCAAATTCTTAAATCACCCAATTTCATTGATTTTAATATTGAAATATATGTTTTCTGTACATGACTAATTCATCTATGGAACTTAAACCAACCAAAAAAGGTAATCTTTAACTTGAAAATTTCAAAAAATCAAGTTTTTAAGATAAGATGCATAGGATTGCATGCACATACAGATGCTGTATTTAGATGTTAAATTACATATGCATGATCTTTAATGTTGAAGGTTATGATGACCTATTTGGGGTTTTAAGACAGTAGTTAAGTTGAATAAGTCATGCCAGAAAACATATATTTAGAAATTAAAATAAGTCAAACTGGGCTACTTAAAGAATTTGAACTTTGCCCTAATTATGTTGACCTTTCCACATTTTTGGTCATAGAGACTAACGTTTGATCACAGATATGGCAAACTATACCTTTTTAGATTCTGCTTGACATGACAAGTAATTTGATCTATGATTCAAACCGATTGGACCATTTTTCAACTATGACCCCTACAGAACCCATTTTGACCCAGGCTGCCAAACATTGCTGACATTTTGAAGAGAG
>JZLH01S0291991.1:32518-48678 GCA_001188425.1 Eucidaris tribuloides
GCCTCGATAATATTTTGAGGAAAAATGGGAAATAGTTGGAAATATAGGAAAACTTATGAATATACACTTCTTGAATAACTCTCATGTATTGCCCACTATATTCCTTAGTATTTTCTAGTATTTCCATGTACGCTCTGTATACGTCTTGAAGTACTTCCTTGCACTTCCCGGTTTTTTTTCCCCAGTAGTTTCGCTCTAGGTGGAATACCTGAATTTACCGAGAAATAGCCAACCTGCAGCATAACTTCCAAAACTTTTGTATTCTATGATGTTTATGTCATTTTAGGGCACTACTATGTAGCCTCAGATTTCACATTTGACAAGTTTTTGAATTGAAGCTCCACAATGTTAGCCTAAGTCTTTAATGTGTAACTCTATTCATCTCATAATTCAGCCATATAAAAAAAGGATTTTCAAAAGATAAAAAAACGGGCCAGTATGTTTGATTCAATACAATACACATTTCCATTCAAACATGATGGAAATACACTGTGAGCATGGCGTGTGGTCCTCCCCACAAGCAATGTACTTCACCATCTGAGACCGGAGATTTCTCAGCAGAGTGGGATAGGCTTTATCTGAAAGACAGAAAACCAAAAAAAAGTTCAGTAATAAGTGCGATATTATTTTCAAAACTTTTTAACCTACCAATGAAAGCAGGCTTTTTTTGGTTTACCTTCAAAGAATACTTCAAACAATAAGTTCTTTTCATTACAGACAATAGTATTGTCGTTATTCACATATATTTAGTGCTAAAGTGCAATGTCCAAGTTAGAATACTCGTAATTTCATAATCAAAGCTTACTGAAAAATATTTGATACAATAGAATTTACTTAAACTCTGTCCCCATAGAAACAGGTTCAACGTGCTGCATGGCTGCTAATACGTACCGGGCGTTGCTGTGGATAGGGACATAGAGAAGCGTAAACAGTGCCCTCTTATGTGCACTCGCCATATTTTTTTGCCCAGTGCATAACCACAGCGAAGCCGGTATTAGTGGCGCGTGCAGCGCGATGAACAATATAGCGACAAATCTGTCCCGAATTCATCATATTTTTTTATTGAATCTGGCATTTAATTTTTTGTTGGAAAACTTCCTCAAATCTATTTTGAATTTGGTATACAAGTGCAGAGAAGAATATTCCCGACATAAACACAACAAAAAAAGGTAACTACCCCGCCCTTTTTGAAAATACCATAACTTTTTAAAAGAATGGTTTTGAGGCAATTTATAATTTGGCAAGGGGTTTTTGCACTAATTGACTAAACTTCTGTGTTAAAACTGTAATTGATCGTCAAGTCATGCATGGAGTGAACATGTATTAAAGGCAAAATGTCACTTTCCAAAAGTTTCTGTTGACTGATTAAGCACTTGTTATGTCAATCATCTATTGTTTTACCCGCTTGCACCTCTTTTGTCACTTTTCGCATATCTTATGCTTCAGTGAGCTCAATTTAAAAATGTCCGCCTTCCTCATTTTGAAATTGTAAATCCACTAAGTGTAGTGAAAAAATAAAATAAATTTAATATTTTTCAGCAAAATGTATCTTAACATGTACAAACATAAGAAGTTGTAACCATGTGATGGTTCAGTAAGCACACTTTTGTATAAATAAAGCAAAAAATAACATTATTTACCATTATTTTGACATATGAGATGATCCTGTGACTTTTGAAAAGTAGCATTTTTGCCTTTATGGCATGATCATCATGCATGACATGACGAATGAAATCTTATTTTCACACAGAGGTTAGTCAATGAATGTAGAAATGTTTTGCCAATTATTTGCTGAACTTATTTCGTCAAAAAGTTATGATAGTTTTGAAAAAGGGGATAGTTACTTTTGTTGTTGTGTGTATTATGCAAGAGGTTGTAGCAACCAGATGCTTTACGGTGAGTAAAATGGTGTTTAGAAGGCATGTACGATGTATTTCACAGCTGAGTTTGGTTTTTTGTTTTGATAGTTTGTTGCATATTTAGCTGCACCCGTGATTTTGAATTTTTTGGCTTCGAAAGGTGTGGCTTATACATCAGAAAATACGGTACTCAGCATGACAATTAAATGCAAGATTATCTTTTTCAGCAAAATCATTAAAATAATTCACAGAATATTAAAAGACTTTAAACTGAAAGGAAATTTCTTGAACAACTATTAAATGAATTTGCAATAATGCCTAACTCAGCAACATTATATGTTTGAAACATCCTATTAGCATAGTATAACATTGTTTCCAGTTAAAAAAAATCTGAGCTACATGATTCCCGTGCCTACCAGTGTCTTTGATAAGGTCTAAAAATGAAGCCCTGAAAAAAAAATTGTATTTCAAAATGATTATTTAGTGCTTTAAAAGTGAAAATCGTAAGTTAGCCGATTCACCTGCCCATTTCCTCCCATAGACCTCACTGTGTGCAGATCTAGGCTATTTTGTACTCTGCCAAGTATTAATTGTTTATAAATTCATATCTTGCGGCAGTGCAGCATAAATTTCAGAACTTGTGTATTCTAGGGTGTTTATGTGTGCCATCAAACATCTACTATGTAGCTCAGATAGAAAGTTTGCCAATTTTTTTAATCTGAAGCTCCACAATGTTAGCCTGAGTCTTTAATAATGGATGTTATTGACTTGATTTTAAAATTGTAGTGAATATCTTTCAGGCAAAATGTAATTGTTTATAATAATTTGGGGGGGGGTGATAGGTGTCAGGAATATACACAGTGATTTTGCAGATTAGAATATTGATATCTTGAGTCACGTGAGTTGAAAAATGTATATACTTATATCTACTGGCAAGTCCCAGCTGCCAAGATCATTTTTGCCGCAGCAGCGCGAAGAGACTGAACTGGATCCTGAAAGAGCGAAGGAGTGTGCCCCACCACAAGCATATCCTGGTGTATGGGACGCCACGCAGAGAAGAATAGCTCTGTGCGGTCCGTGTATTGGCTGGTCGATGACCCTATGCCAAGCTGCCAATGCGTATTATACCCACGAAAAGAGTTTACCATCTATAACGAGAAGCAATAAATGCATATGTTACTGGTAAAATAACTGTTCAATTTTTTTATTACATCTCTATAATTAGTATTAAAAACAAATAGCCTACACTTGAACATTACACAAGTCTATAGTTATCCACAAAGTATATTTTTAAACACAAATGACTGATCTAGCGTGTACGATCAGGATATATGCTCAAAGACATAAATTCACACATGTCTGGCAATAACATCTTAACAAATTTTGCTATTTTTAATTTAATTTCAATTCTGTTATTTTATTGTTTTTGTTTTACCAATATCGTTTTCCAGGAAAATTAATGATCTTTTGTCTACTTAATTTTCATGATTTTTTTATTACAGTTCACATAGCAATGGAACACAGTATCTGTCTTAGATTAAAAGCAACAGTTTTTCTCAAAATGTTATTGATATTCATGTAACCTATAAAGTGTTTCTGTTGTACTACACATATCATTATTATATGTTTCATTAAATATTTATAACCAATGTCATACTTGATTTATTTTTGTATATACCGCCTTTTCTTCATTGGTCAGTGTTAAATTACATTCCAATGTTGAAAGAAGACCTTGGTCTTTTTTATTATTTTATTTGTACTTCTTATAATATTAGCAAGATGCAAAATAAAGATGAGTTATATTACATTACAAATGGGTTGTAGTCAACCATAAAAAAATTGTTTTTTTGTTTCATTAAATACATGTATTTATACCTGTAGTGGGGACTAATGAATGCAATGACCCACAGGCTACTTTCACAGACTTGATTTGATCCAAGGTACTTTCAAAATCCTGCAAAGAAATTGCATAGGAAAAAGAATGTTACGGTAAAATAAAATGTAACATCATATCAGAATATGCACAACGTTCAATTTCTGTTTTTGAAGCAACACAGTTCATACATGTATGGAGTGACATATATTTTATTCCTTTCACATGAATTGTAGAATGTATTTATAACAAAGACAATGGATATGCAAAGGCAAATGTGTTAACAATTTAAAAACATTTTTTATTGACATTCAGTGATCATTAGTTTTTTCTAGTTATACATCATATATATATAATCCCTCCATTCACATTCTTGCATGCTGTTAGCATTTACTTTTTTGCTTACCTTGGTCTGGGTTTATCCTCTTGATCCCCCGACGCCCAGCACACTGACCCCTGTCGTTGCGACGCCAGCTCAGACTTGACCTCTGTCGGAACCACCACGGTATGGTCATCCCCGCAGGCCACTTGAGTGATCTCACAGTTTGAGTGCGCGACCTTTGGAACTTTTGATACACCAGAAAATTGCAGAAGAAAAATTAATATTTTAAGGCCTGTATGCATCTGTCAAAAGAGTACCATTAACCACACTACAAATGTATTTTTGTAAACTTAATTAATAAATATAAATAAGTTTTGGGAAGTTATGTGACCTCGTGGGTTCAGTGGGTAGTGACTTTGCAGTGATTTCACCCTCATTTTCGAGTGCCAACACTTTTGGTACACAGAAAAATTCAGAAAATTGGCAAAAAAATGGTCTATTTTCAGCTCTGTACACATGAATTTTTCATATATACAATATCTACATTACACATATATTTGTTCTGAAAATAAATCTAAGTTTTGCAAAGTTAACACGTAGGTGACCTCTGAGTAGAGTAAGTTGCACTTAGTAATTACTAGTAATAGAAATAATATTTCAGGCAAAATCTGTTCAGTTTAGCTCCCACCTTTTGGAAAAGTGACCCTGGTCGGAGTAGGGGAAAATATGCATGCGGTGTAGGGGAAATGAAAAGTTTGAAATGCAGCCCTGTATCCAGAGGTTTAAGATCTCACCTGGTCTAACATGGTCCCTGTCCTGCCCAGCTGGCCCCTATCGTTGGCCCCACACATGTAGATCGTGCCGTCCTGATCAGCAAGAGGCGGTGTGGCGGCAGTCCGGCAACCAACGCTTGAAAACTTTCTGTCGACAGTGTGGGCACCTCCCTCGGTGATCCTATATTTCACTCCGCTTACGTCACCTACGCCAAGCTGGCCGCGCCTCGTTGGATCCCCAGCAAAATGTGGTCATTGCGTGTGTCCCGCAACAAGTCGTCAGCGTTGTTGTTGAACAACCAGATGCCTCTCTATGAGGTCTCCGCCACTCGTGCAAGACTTGTAACTAGGCCAGCACATGAAACATGGACATTACTGGCAGTCACAGGCTACTGGGGTGTGTGAAAATGAAACAGGTAGCTTTCAATGTTGGAGTGCCAATCTTGTGTAGTGACTCGTGTACTGTGAACAAAAACAACACAAACAGGACCAGCAATTATACGTACAGTACATCTGTGCTTGCATACAATTAAAATATGATTTATCTGTAATCCTGAGTGCGTTATGAAATTTAAAGGACGCGCCGCTCGTAATCCATGTACATTTATTTTACCTTACGCTTGCCCCTATTGCAAGGCAGTGCGTAACACTGAACTCTGTGCTAGTAGTGTAGAGTTCAGTGGTGCGTAACAACACTCGTGGAGCTGCGACAGATTGCTGATGGAGAGTCAGTTGGGCTTAGTTCGCCTTTCTTCGGGAATACGTGCTGCATATGGAATTGCACACAATTCGTGCGCGCGTCGTTTCCCGAAAGTATACAGGCATTCCCGAATATTACCGAGTCAGGCCAGGTTCCGAACACCCACGACTTGCGACTTTACGGTCCCTTTTAAGTGAACAAGTTCATTTGAAATTGTTTCAAACCCACAGCGTGCAGGCGAGCAAAAAGGGTATTTTGAACTATTTTTTTTTAGTGACAAGGAGTGGATGATATACATTAATGCCCGGGGAGGGGGGGGGTACTTGCTTGTAAGATTAAATGGGAGTATCTGCGCTCTAATAGGTGACTTTTTCGCAAAAAATTCTTAAACATACAGAAAGTACGGTTTCTGGGAAAAATCCTTAAAGATGGGGTATGATTTTGAAGTTTTACTATTATTTACACTAGACATTTTTTGCCTAAATATTTCATCGCTAAAGTGGCACAAAAATGCCATTTTTCTCAATAAGAACCTAATAATTAATAGGTACCACTTTCCGCCAAAATGACCCTTAAAGAAGAGTCAGGTTTTCGACTTCAGCGCAGCACCCCCTTCGGAACCAAATCTGGTACCCCCCCCCCCCCCAAGGTTAATGCATGATCTAAAATAAATAAATTTGTTTTGGGACATCAAAATTCTTGTAATTAGTCCTTCAATGAGGTAGGCTATGAATTTTGCAAGTGCATTTTCCCGAGCTGTACAGCCACACAACCAACTGAATATGATCAATTTTCCCAAATTATATATGATCATTTAAAAATCACGGTTATGTCTTTTAAAACAATTTTCAGTAGGATTTGATGTCGTTTTTCTATTGTCTGGCTGCTGGCATGACAGTAGCCATACTTAATAAAAGATTGATTAATCAACTTGTCAGATCGACCAAAACTTACTTAAGCTTTAAGTTAAAATCTTAAATTTGATTTTTTTGTTTATTTGGTGCGATAGTAGCGAGTGTTCAAAATCACCATAATAGTAGTTAGTACATGTACTTCTAGTAAAATTGATACAGCAATCTGATACTATATAGATGGGAAAATTGATCATATCAGTTGGTTGTGTGGCCTGTACAGCTCGGGAAAATGCACTTTGCAAAATTCATAGCCTACCTCATTTGAAGGACTAATTTAATACAAGAATTTGATGTCCCAAAACAAATTTATTAGTTTAGTTCATGCATTAACCTTGGGGGGGGGGGGTACTCAGATTTGGTTCCGACAGGGGTGTGCGGCTGAAGTCAAAAAACCTGACCCTTCTTTAAGGGTCATTTTGGCGGAAAGTGGTACCTATTAATTATTAAGGTTTCTTATTGAGAAAAATGGCATTTTTGTGCACTTTAGCGATGAAATATTTAGGCAAAAATGTCTAGTGTAAATAAGTAAAACTTCAAAATCATACCCCATCTTTAAGGATTTTTCCCCAGAAACCATACTTTCTGTATGTTTAAGAATTTTTTGCGAAAAAGTCACCTATTAGAGCAGCCTACTCCCATTTATCTTACAAGGCAAGTACCCCCCCCCCCTCCCCGGGGCATTAATGTATATCATCCACTCCTTGTCACTAAAAAAAAAATAGTTCAAAATACCCCTTTGTGTGCTCGCCTGCACGTTGTGGGTTTGAAACAATTTCAAAGTGAACTTGTTCACTTAAAGGGACCGTAAAGTCGCAAGTCGTGGGTGTTCGGACCTGGCCTGACTCGGGTAATATTCGGGAATGCCTGTATACTTTCGGGAAACGAGCGCGCACGAATTGTGTGCAATTCCATATGCAGCACGTATTCACCCGAAGAAAGGCGAACTAAGCCCAACTGACTCTCATCAGCAATTCTGTTCGCAGCTCCACGAGTGTTGTTACGCACCACTGAACTCTACACTACATAGCACAGAGTTCAGTGTTACGCACTGCCTTGCAATAGGGGCAAGCGTAAGGTAAATAAACGTACATGGATTACGAGCGGCGCGTCCCTTTAAATTTCACTAACGCACTCAGGATTACAGATAAATCATATTTGTAATTGTATGCAAGCACAGATGTACATGTACGTATAATTGCTGGTCCTGTTTGTGTTGTTTTTGTTCACAGTACACAGTCACTACACAAGATTGGCACTCCAACATTGAAAGCTACCTGTATCATTTTCACACACCCCAAGTAGCCTGTGACTGCAATAATGTCCCATGTTTCATGTGCTGGCGCTAGTACAAGTCTTGCACGAGTGGCGGAGACCTCATAGAGAGGCATCTGGTTGTCAACAACAACGTGACGACTTGTTGCGGGACACGACAATGACCACATTTTGCTGGGGATCCAACGAGGCGGGCCAGCTTGGCGTAGGTGACGTAAGCGGCGTGAATCATATAGGATCACCGAGGGAGGTGCCCACACTGTCCGGACAGAAAGTTTCAAGCGTTGGTTCCGGACTGCGCCACACCGCCCTCTTGCTGCAGGACGGCACGATCTACATGTGTGGGGCCAACGATAGGGGCCAGCTGGGGCAGGACAGGGACCATGTTAGACCAGGTGAGATCTTAACCCTCTGGATACCAGGGCTGCCATTCAAACTTTTCATTTCCCCCTACACCGCATGCATATTTTCCCCTACTCTCGACCAGGGCTCCACTTTTCCAAAAGGGTGGAGCTAAACTGAACAGATTTTGCCTGAAATATTATTTCTAATTACTAGTAATTACTAAGTTGCAACTTACTCTACTCAGAGGTCACCTACGTGTAACTTTGCAAAACTTAGATTTATTTTCAGAACAAATATATGTGTAATGTAGATATTGTAATATTGAAAAATTCATGTGTACAGAGCCTGAAATAGACCATTTTTTTGCCAATTTTCTGAATTTTTTCTGTGTACCAAAAGTGTTGGCCACTCGAAAATGAGGGTGAAATCACTGCAAAGTCACTACCCACTGAACCAGAGGTCACATAAACTTCCCAAAACTTATTTATATTATTAATTAGCTTTACAAAAATACATTGTAGTGTGGTTATGGTACTCTTTTGACAGATGCATACAGGGCCTTAAAATATTAATTTTTCTTTCTGCCAATTTTCTGTGTATCAAAAGTCCAAGTGTCGGCACTCGAAACTGTGAAGATCACTCAAGTGGCCTGCGGGGATGACCATACCGTGGTGGTGTCCGACAGAGGTCAAGTCCTGAGCTGGGGTCGCAACGACAGGGGTCAGTGTGGCTGGGCGTCGGGGGATCAAGAGGATAAACCCAGACCAAGGTAATGCAAAAAAGTAATTGCTAACAGCATGCAAGAAGTGAATGGAGGGGATTATTTAGAGAAGTGAAATGTGATGTATACTAGAAAAAACTAATGATCACTGAATGTCAATAAAAAATGTTTTAAATTGTTAACACATTTGCTTTTGCATTCCATTGTCTTTGTTATAAATCACATTCTACAATTCATGTGAAAGGAATAAAATATATGTCACTCCATACATGTATGAACTGTGTTTGCTTCAAAAACAGAAATTGAACCGTTGTTGCATATTTCTGATATGATGTTACATTTTATTTTACCGTAACATTCTTTTCCTATGCAATTTCTTTGCAGGATTTTGAAGTACCTTGGATCAAATCAAGTCGTGAAAGTAGCCTGTGGGTCATTGCATTCATTAGTCCTCACTACAGGTATAAATACATGTACTTTTAATGAAACAAAAACAATTTTTTTAATGGTTGACTACAACCCATTTGTAAGTGTAATATAACTCATCTTTATTTTGCATCTTGTAATATTATAAGAAGTACAAATAAAATAATAAAAAAGACCAAGGTCTTCTGTCAACATTGGAATGTAATTTAACACTGACCAAGATGAAGAAAAGCAGGGTATATACAAAAATAAATCAAGTATGACATTGGTTATAAATATTTAATGAAACATATAAATACATGTATGTGTAGTACAACAGAAAACACTTTATAGGTTACATGAATATCAATAACATTTTGAGAAAAACTGTTGCTTTTAATCTAAGACAATACTGCGTTCCATGCTATGTTGAACTGTAATAAAAAGAATCATGAAAATTAAGTAGACAAAAGATCATTAATTTTCCTGGAAAACAGATATTGGTAAAACAAAAACAATAAAATAACAGAATTGAAATTAAATTAAAAATAGCAAAATTTGTTAAGATGTTACTTGCAGTACATGTGTGAATTATGTCTTTGAGCTATAATCCTGATCGTACACGCTATGCATCAGTGTTTAAAAAATACTGTTGTGGATAACTATAGAACTTGTGTAATGTCAAGTGTAGGCTATTTGTTTTTAATACTAATTATAGAGATGTAATAAAAAAAATTGAACAGTTATTTTACCAGCTACATATGCATTTATTGCTTCTCGTTATAGATGGTAAACTCTTTTCGTGGGGTGATAATACGCATGGGCAGCTTGGCATAGGGTCATCGACCAGCCAATACACGGACCGGCCCACAGAGCTTTCTTCTCTGCGTGGCGTCCCCATCACCAGGATAGCTTGTGGTGGGGCACACTCCTTCGCTCTTTCAGGATCCAGTTCAGTCCTCGGCTGGGGCAAAAATGACTTTGGGCAGCTGGGACTTGGCAGTAGAGAAAGTAAGTCACACTTTTTCATACTCACATGAGAATCAATATTTAAATCTGCAATCACTGTGTATACTTCTGACCAATCACCCCCCCCAAAAAAATTATTATAAAAACAATTACATTTTGCCTGAAAGATATTCCACTACCAATTTTTAAAATCAAAGTCAATAAACATCCATATTAAAGACACAGGCTAACATTGTGGAGCTTCAGATTAAAAAATTGTCAAACTTTGCTATCTGAGCTACATAGTAGTGTTTGAGTGGACACATAAACACCCTAGAATACACAAGTTCTGAAATTTATGCTGCCACTGGCAAGATATGAATTTATAAACAATTAATACTTGGGCGGAGTACAAAATAGCCTAGATCTGCACACAGTGAGTCTATGGGAGGAAATGGGCAGGTGAATCCGGTCAACTTACGATTTTCACTTTTTTAAAGCACTAAATAATCATTTTGAAATACAATTTTTTTTTTCAGGGCTTCATTTTTAGACCTTATCAAAGACACTGGTAGCACGGGGAATCATGTAGCTCAGATTTTTTTTTAACTGGAAACAATGTTATACTATGCCTATAAGGATGTTTCAAACATATAATGTTGCTGAGTTAGCATTATTGCAAATTCATTTAATGATTGTTCAAGAAATTTCCTTTCAGTTTAAAGTCTTTTTAATATTCTGTGAATTATTTTTAATGATTTTGCTGAAAAAGATGAAATCTTGCATTTAATTGTTCATGCTGAGTACCGTATTTTCTGATGTATAAGCCACACTTTTCTGAGCCAAAAAAATTCAAAATCACGGGTGCAGCTAAATATGCAACAACTATCAAAACAAAATCCAAACTCAGCTGTGAAATACATCGTACATGCCTTCTAAACACCATTTTTCTCACCGTAAAGCATCTGGTTGCTACACCTCTTTGCATAATACACACAACAACAAAAGTAACTATCCCCTTTTTCAAACTATCATAACTTTTTGACGAAATAAGTTTCAGCAAAATAATTTGGCAGGAACATTTCTACATTCATTGACTAACCTCTGTGTGAAAATAAGATTCATTCGTCATGTCATGCATGAGTGATCATGCATAAAAGGCAAAAATGCTACTTTTCAAAAGTCACAGGAGTCATCTCATATGTCAAAATAATGGTAAATAATGTTATTTTTTGCTTTACGTATAAAGTGTGCTTACTGAACCATGACATGGTTACAACTTCTTATGTTCGTACATGTTAAGATACATTTTGCTGAAAAATATTAAATTTTTTATTTTTTCACTACACTTAGTGGATTTTACAATTTCAAAATTGAGGAAGAGCGGACATTTTTAAATTGAGCTCACTGAAGCATAAGATATGCGAAAAGTGACAAAAGAGGTGCAAGGGGGTCAAACAATAGATGATTGACATAACAAGTGCTTAATCAGTCAACAGAAACAGAATTTGTCAAAATCCTGCATCACAAATCCCTCAAAATGACCCTTGTGACTTTTGGAAAGTGACATTTTTGCCTTTAATACATGTTCACCCATGCATGACTTGACGGATCAATTACAGTTTTAACACAGAAGTTAGTCAATTAGTGCAGAAACGCCCTTGCCAAATTAATTTGCTCAAAACCATTCTTTTAAAAAGTTATGGTATTTTCAAAAAGGGGGTAGTTACTTTTTTTGTTGTGTTTATGTCCGTGGAATATTCTTCTCTGCACTTGTATACCAAATTCAAAATAGATTTGAGGAAGTTTTCCAACAAAAATGACAATGCCAGATCAATAAAAAATATGATGAATTCGAGGACAGATTTGTCGCTATATTGTTCATCGCGCTGCACGGCCACTAATACCGGGCTTCGCTGTGGTTATGCACTGGGCAAAAAAATATGGCGAGTGCACATAAGAGGGCACTGTTTACGCTCTCTATGTCCCTATCCACAGCAAAGCCCGGTACGGTATTAGCAGCCATGCAGCACGTTGAACCTGTTTCTATGGGGACAGAGTTTAAGTAATTCTATTGTAATCCAAATATTTTTCCAGTAAGCATTGATTATGAAATTACGAGTATTCTAACTTGGACATTGGCACTTTAGCACTAAATATATGTGAATAACGACAATACTATTGTCTGTAATGAAAAGAACTTATTGTTTGAAGTATTCTTTGAAGGTAAACCAAAAAAATGCCTGCTTTCATTGCGTAGGTTAACAAGTTTTGAAAATAATATCGCACTTATTCTGAACTTTTTTGGTTTTCTGTCTTTCAGATAAAGCCTATCCCACTCTGCTGAGAAATCTCCGGTCTCAGATGGTGAAGTACATTGCTTGTGGGGAGGACCACACGGCCATGCTCACAGTGGTATGTTCCAATCATGTTTGAATGGGGAAATGTGTATTGTATTGAAATCAAACATACTGGCCTGTTTTTTTACTTTTGAAAATCCTTTTTTTTATATGCTGAATTATGAGATGAATAGAGTACACATTAAAGACGTAGGCTAACATTGTGGAGCTTCAATTCAAAAACTTGTCAAATTGTGAAATCTGAGCTACATAGTAGTGCCTAAAATGACATAAACATCATAGAATACAAAAGTTTGGAAAGTTATGCTGCAGGGTTGGCTATTTCTCGGTAAATTCAGGTATTTCCCACCTAGACGGGAAATACTGGGAAAAACCGGGAAGTGCAGGGAAGTACTCAAGACGTATACAGAGGTACATGGAAATACTAGAAAATACTAAGGAATTACGTGGGCAATACATGAGAGTATTCAAGAAGTGTATTTCATAAGTTTTCCCTATATTTCCAACTATTTCCCATTTTCCTCAAAAATTATTGAGGTGGTATTTACCGGTATTTAACGCCAGTATTTCCCACTCCAGCCAACACTGTTATGCTGCCACTGGCAAGATATGCATAAATGAACAATTTCCACTGCAGTGAGTATAAAATAGCTTAGATATAGTTTATGGGAAGAAATGGGCATGGTGAGTCTGCTCAACTTGAGTACTCATAGATTTTCACTTTTTTAAAGCACTGACTAATCATTTTGAAATCCAATTTTTTCAGGGCTTGGTTTTAGACCTTATCAAAGACACAGAGCATGGAGGAATATGTAGCCTGTGGTCATTGTTAGAGTGTGGCTTTAACGTAATTGACAGATAAAGTGGTAAAATGTTATGTGCATCAGAAGAAAGAGTGTAAAATTTTTCTGTGTAGTCATAAAGGGTTCCAAGCCAACCTAGAAATTCCAGTCTGGAAAAAAGTCAGGGAATTTGAGAAAAGTTGCTCAAACCAGGGAATTTCGTTTGTCCAGTGGTCTGACCTCCTTGCCTTGTGTTCATTCCCCGGAAATAAGGCAAGCAAGAAATGGGTCAAAGGGATAATCCCAGAAGTTTTAATTTCCATCAGTGAAAAATCAGGGAATTTTGTTTCCATGAAATGCTGGGAACCCTGTTATACGTAAAACTGAGATTCGGATATCTCACCCTCCAGAGTTATTAGTAATGTCAGTTTTCTAGCCATCTAGTGAAATGTTACAACAGTTAGTGGCAGAATTCTTTATATGTATAGCCTCCATGTGAATGGCAATTTAAGGGGTAACTACATGTAACTAACTAAATGAATTAATGAATTTATGAATAAATGACTAGATAAACAAATAAATGAATGAATGAATGAATAAACCATATGTATCTGATCAATTACGTTAAAGCCACACTCTAAACAATGACCACAGGCCTACATATTCCTCCATGCTCTGTGTCTTTGATAGGTCTAAAACAAGCCCTGAAAAAATTGGATTTCAAAAATGATTAGTCATGCTTTAAAAAAGTGAAAATCTATGAGTACTCAAGTTGAAGCAGACTCAGCCATGCCCATTTCTTCCCCATTAAACTATATCTAAGCATTTATCTCATGCAGTGGAAATTGTTTCATTTATGCATATCTTGCCAGTGGCAGCATAACAGTGCGTTGGCTGGAGTGGGAAATACTGGCGTTAAATACCGGTAAATACCACCTCAATAATTTTTGAGAATGGAAATAGTTGAAAATATAGGAAAACTTATGAAATACCTTCTTGAATACTCTCATGTATTGCCCACGTAATTCCTTAGTATTTTCTAGTATTTCCATGTACTATGTATACATCTTGAGTACTTCCGCACTATCCCGGTTTTTCCAGTAATTTCCCGTCTAGGTGGGAATACCTGAAATTTACGAGAAATCAGCCAACCCTGCAGCATACTTTCCAATTTTGTATTCTAGATGTTTATGTCATTTTAGGCACTACTATGTAGCTCAGATTTCACAATTTGACAAGTTTTTTAATTGAAGCTCCACAATGTTAGCCTACGTCTTTAATGTGTACTCTATTCATCTCATAATTCAGCATATAAAAAAAAGGATTTTTCAAAAGTAAAAAAACAGCCAGTATGTTTGATTTCAATACAATACACATTTCCACCATTCAAACATGATTGGAACATACCACTGTGAGCATTGGCCGTGTGGTCCTCCCCCACAGAGCAATGTACTTCACCATCTGAGACCGCGATTTCTCAGCAAGTGGATAGGCTTTATCTGAAAGACAGAAAACCAAAAAAAGTTCAGAATAAGTGCGATATATTTTCAAAACTTTGTTAACCTACCAATGAAAGCAGCATTTTTTGGTTTACCTTCAAAGAATAACTTCAAACAATAAGTTTTTTCATTACAGACAATAGTATTGTCGTTATTCACATATATTTTAGTGCTAAAGTGCCAATTGTCCAAGTTAGAATACTCGTAATTCATAATCAATGCTTACTGGAAAAATATTTGGATTACAATAGAATATTAAACTCTGTCCCCATAGAAACAGGTTTCAACGTGCTGCATGGCTGCTAATACCGTACGGGCTTTTGCTGTGGATAGGACATAGAGAGCGTAAACAGTGCCCTCTATGTGCACTCGCCATATTTTTTTGCCCAGTGCATAACCACAGCGAGCCCGGTATTAGTGCCGTGCAGCGCGATGAACATATAGCGACAAATCTGTCCTCGAATTCATCATATTTTTTATTGATCTGGCATTGTCATTTTTTGTTGGAAAACTTCCTCAAATCTATTTTGAATTTGTATACAAGTGCAGAAAGAAGATATTCACACGACATAAACACAACAAAAAAAGTAACTCCCCTTTTTGAAATACCATAACTTTTAAAAGAATGGTTTTGAGCAAATTAATTTGGCAAGGGCGTTTCTGCACTAATTGACTAATTTCTGTGTTAAAACTGTAATTGATCTCAAGTCAATGCATTGGTGAACATGTATTAAAGGCAAAAATGTCACTTTCCAAAAGTCACAAGGTCATTTTGAGGGATTTGTGATGCAGATTTTGACAAATTGTTTCTTGTGACTGATTAAGCACTTTGTATGTCAATCAATCAGTGTTTGACCCCTGCACCTCTTTTGTCACTTTTCGCATATCTTATGTCTTCAGTGAGCTCAATTTAAAAATGTCCGCTCTTCCTCAATTTTTGAAATTGTAAATCCACTAAGTGTTAGTGAAAAAATAAAAAATTTGATATTTTTCAGCAAAATTGATCTTAACATGTACGAACTAAAGAGTTGTAACCATGTCATGGTTCAGTAAGCACACTTTATACGTAAAGCAAAAATAAACATTATTTACCATTATTTTGACATATGAGATGACTCCTGTGACTTTTGAAAAGTGCATTTTTGCCTTTATGCTGATCACTCATGCATGACATGCGAATGAATCTATTTTTCACACAGAAGGTTAGTCAATGAATGTAGAAATGTTCCGTGCCAAATTATTTTGCTGAAAGCTTATTTCGTCAAAAAGTTATGGTAGTTTGAAAAAGGGGATAGTTACTTTTTTTTTGTTGTTGTAATTATGCAAAGAGGTGTTAAGCACGCAGAATGCTTTTACGGTGAAAAAATGGTGTTTAGAAGGCTTTCAC
>JZLH01S0292003.1:8177-18960 GCA_001188425.1 Eucidaris tribuloides
TTTGAATTTGATTGTTTTTTTCTGCAGTCAGAATGTGCTCCTAATGTAATGTACATACGGGGAGGAAATTGTCTATTGAAACTCCAGTAATATATAATGTGGCAAATATCAGTCTCTATCCACTTGAACTTTACGAGTATATAACAGATAGCATGGAAAGGTAGGCAAAGTGAATTATTCAATCCACACATAAGACAGAAATGGTACCCTGGGGTACCAGATAGAAATATGCCTAGTTTTTTTTTTTATTTTTTTTTCCAGTGTTGTACAGCACTCTAGGTTACCAAAACAGTCTAAAAGTTATTTTGTTGTTTGCTTTTCAATATTGAAAAACTCTTATTGTGCAAACTGTTTCAATAAGTGGTCTTATGCTATGTTAACAATACAGGCCTTAATAATAGCAGCTTATGGCTAATTCCACTTGTCTTTTTGTCAGTTTATTTCTGTATTTTGATACCATTTACCAAAACTATACTAGGGGCTGTAGAGAACGTTTGATGAACGCCACATTAGTTAAACGATTATTGGAGACAAAAAATAATTAAAAAAGTTGTTACAATACAAGTATGAAGGCTTTGACTTACAATGAAGTGTAATAACATTTGTGTCAACTTCATTTAATTCCATAGATAGGGCGTACGAGATATATGCACATACTAGTCTAAGTACATTACCAGGTCATACAAATTGGGAGGGGGAAGGGTAGGAATTTAACCATGTGGTCTGTTCATTAAACACAACATACTTAATATAATTGGCAAAGAATTGTAATCATTATCATCATACTTCAAACTGGATTCTTCAAACATGCAGACAAATCCGCTGTTGTGAAGCAAGACGTCGGGTGAATCTTGCAGATTTGTGAAGAAGATAAACCATCACCATAGCAACCGTGAACGGCTCCGCGAGACCTAGCAACAGAATGACAATGGAGGATGAGAATGACGCATCTTCGGTTGAATCCTTCCCGTTGCATATCCTGTTGTATCCCATTCTGGATGAGGTGAGTTTCTCTGTTACAGACCGACAGACCAAGGGTCTGATAGATCGAGGGTCCTTTAGACCAAAGATCCTTAGAGGGTTCTATAGACTCAGGGTCCAATACACCATGGGTCCAATAGACCAATTATCAAACAGAGTCCGATAGACCGATTGACATAAAGGGCCCATAGACAATTAAATCGGAATATCGGACCCTTTTATTGGGCCCTTGGTCTATCGGACCCTTGGTTTATAGGGTTTCCCCCGAGTTTCTCGTAGACCAAGTTAGTTTTGTTAGGAAGCATCCTTACCTTGCATCTCCACTATAGCTGGCACTAGGCCTGGGAGGAATACCGATTTTGACATTCAAATACAAGTCAGGACGAAAACGTAAGTACAAGGCACTAAGGACTAAATGGCTACAGTAGTGTATTAAAAGTCGAGAATGAAAAACACAGAAACCCCCAAATAAATAGTGATTGTTTTACCCCCGGGCCCATAGCAAATTAAATTCTGACATTTACTGTTCACACAAACATTTGAATAATACAGATTGTTTCATCATGCCTTCTGGCATCCCTGGACTCCTGTGTATACATCACGCAGGACTTGCATGTATGCATGTGGTGCATGCATACACATAAGTCAATGTCATTGTTTGTTCATATATCTTGTCAATGGGAGCATACCTTTCCAAAGTTTTTGTATTCTAGAGTGTTTATATATCCATTAAAAAATACTAGGCAACTCAGATATCAAAGTTTGACAATTTTTTTTCAGATTGAACCATCATATTGTTGAATTGTGTCTTTATATTTTATGTTGAAATGGTTCTGTTTTTCCTTTTCATTTAATTGCAAATAATTTTCCAGGTAAAGCATGTATTTTAAGGGTGTAATTTAGCCTGTTAGCTAGGGAATTGTGTTATCCCCATGGAGTAAATACACGGCACTTGCAGTTCTTGTAGCTATTGGTTATTACGTATTGAATGATTTATTCTATTTCACTATATTGTGTTCATTTTTACTATCAGCACATTGTTTTTGTAATGTTGTACTATTACTTTGCAACCACTAGTTATAAACAAAATGTAAGAAAATGAAATAATTATTTTCATAACTTCTTGAGTATGACAGATGCCTTTCTAAAAATTTGCAAAAATTTCCACATATGTGAAATATTTCCAACATAAAATGGAGCCATCAAATTGTACCCTTATCTCAAATTTTGACAATTTTAGAGAGTTTGAGCAAATCTTCTACTTAACCCGTTGGCTACGGGAACCGGTTGTGCCCTGTGTTAACTCTATGGGATTTTCAGAATCTCGGAGGCAACGGGTTAAGACATCTGTATCTTAGCGTAAGATGTTGCCACAAGTTCCTCCAGTTGGTATAACTAGCAGTGTTGGGTGTCTCGAGACGTGTCTCGGTCTTGAGACATGTCTCGAGACAATGTTTGTGTGTCTTGTGTCTCGTCTCAGTCATCAACGCTAAAATATCTCGGTCTCAGTCTCTGTCTCGACTGGAAATATGTCTTGGTCTTGTAGGCCGACACATCGACGTGACACCAAAAAACAGCGCCATTTTGACTAGTCAATCTCAGATTCTCAGATTCCGCCCCAATCTACCCGTATAGCACAAAATGCACATTGTTTAATGATTTAAACCCGGGATTTTAGTTAGGCGTAAATGAGAAGAGATTAAGAGTTGGATAAACTGAAATACAGTTTGTAGATTTGTCACTTCTAATGAACAAACATACCAAAATTAATGCAGAAAAATTAGGCCTATGTGCCGCTTATGTGTCATGGGATTCAGAATTGACAGCCGGCCGTATAAGTGTTGAATTAGGTGTCTCGAGAAATGTCTCGGTGTGATGTCTCGAGACATTGTTTCAAGACAGTGTTTGTGTGTCTCGTGTGTCGTCTCGGTGTGGATGCTATGTCTCAGTCTTGGCTGATCGTGAATACAAGTGCCTCTGTCTCGGTCTTTGTCTCGGAGTTCACTGTTTCCGTTTCCGTCTCAGCTGAAACTGTCTCGGACCCAACACTGATAGCGAGTTACATATATCTGCACAATTTTATCTTTCAGATGCAACAGACGGATGTAGCAGCTTCACAGACACTGAGGGCAGCATTTAACAAAATAGAGAAAAAGAAACCAGGATTCACAAAACAGCTCATCGAAGGCGTTCTGCAAGCTAAATCAGTCAATGTCAATGTCACGGAGAGTTTGCTGAAGCTTGCAGCATTAGACAGTGAAGGTAATGTTGAGGACGTGAAGTTTGTGCTGTTTAACCCATTGGAGACAATTTAAGACACAAGTTAACTCGTACTTAGTCTCCACCGGGTTAATTAAAGGCAGAGCATCTCTCTGCATGCCCTGAAACTGATCGAGGCCAATCATTCCGAGTCACGAGGCCACTGGAAAAATATTGTTCCCATAGACTTTGTACACGTGACTCGGTCCGAGGCCAAGGCCAAGGCCAGCAAAATCCGGCCTCCAGGCCGGCCTCGACTACATCCCTGGCTAGAACTAGAGACTTTGATTTGAAATATTGTCTCCTAGAGACAAAAATTCCTAGTATAGAACATGTACACTAAACGGGCAGTTGGCTTTTTTTTTTGAGGGGGGAGGGCAGTTGCATTTGTCAAATTCTAGGAAATTGCTGATTCTCATATTTCACAGACTTGTCCATCATAAATACCTGCAGGAGGGGATGCAAATGAGATTCTCTGCCTTTAGAGGCAGGACATGTCTTTTGCAGGCCTAATAATTATTGAATATTTACCTGTACATTGTGAATTTATATCATCTACACTAGGCACACTCCCTCCCCCTCCTCCCAAAAAAATCTGTGCGTTTACAGAACGAATAGAAACAAGAAAATGGGCATGTAGAATTGATGTGAATTTACCAGGATCAATTATGAATTTATATCAGCTGCATTAGGCTCCCCCCCCCCCAAAAAAAAAATCAATCAATCAATAAAATAAAATAAAGTAAAATCCAAAATATGATGAGAATGGTTGTCAGTTTCATTGTGATATACTTTCTGTTGCACTGTAAATGCTGTTACCATCAATTAATTCTTTACTTCAGTAGCCCTGCTGTAGTTTATGTGTATGTGTAGTTTGTTTCTTACTTTTAAAAGATTTGAGCGCAAGCAGTAGAGCTCATTCACCAATAGGCTCACTGGATTCCTCAACTTTAAAGGGAAATGGCAAGATTGGAAGTAGTCCTCAATTTAGGACACGATACTTAACACGTTGACTACGAGATTCTGCAAATCCCCATAGACTTTGTACAGGGGCCATCTGGTTCCCGTAAGCAACGGGTTAAGGAATCAGGTATAGGTTTAAAGTTGCTGCTGTGAAAATTTATAGTCATACACTTCTTCTTTGTTGTACAATTATCATCAGAAAATGCAATGACGGTGAAATTTGTTGTATAGCTTTCTACATGATCAATTTCTATCAGGGCCGGAGATTAATTCAATACTGGTATATTAATGTTTGTTTTTCCTCAAGTAAACAAATTAAAGAAAAATCCTTCCAGCCAAGAGATACACTCATGATGGTGTATACATTGGTGTATGTATTATTTGGTTCTTGGATTATTTTTCACTTAACTCCCAATGATGTCACATGCTCCTGCTGATGTATACTAGTCTTGTTCGATATTAACAAGGTCATATCGGTATTATGATCTCAAACTGATATAATTACTAAAACCGGTATGTAATGTTATTTATTGTTTAAGACCAATTAAAAAGGAAAAGCTCAAGCTTGCACCAGGGGGTACTGTAATTGATATAAATGGGCCGCCTGTCTGTCACACAGTGGTCACATATGTCCCTGCTGGATATGAAGAGATTTGAGTGATAATAAAACACAAATATCACAACTAACCTTATCAGACTCTATAACATTGTTTATTACAATCAATGTACTGGTATGAAAAAGTTTTTTGAGGAATAATAATTTTCCTGTGTCCTTTTCCTGAAAGTACAGAGAGGTAACTTGATGCTAACATGCAGTGTTCTCAACTTTTCAGGTCTCATCAATTAAACTTACATGTAAATAGCTATGTGGTGTATGTTTTAATGACTACAGTTTTTTGACAGCAGCAGGTTGTGACCTTGTCTGCAACTAACAGGAAAAAAAAATAGTTGTCTGGAAACAGAAATGGGTTTGTTCACATTGAAATGTGTGAATAGTGACACAGTGTTAGTGGTAATAGGTCTGTGTGTGTCAGTATGTATGTTGGTTTTTTGAAGAGATCTTAGTTCTGATAACAAGATTGCAAAGTGGAAACACAGCAGTTGGGTATTTTCACATAAAATGAGGTTAAAACTGTGGTCAAAAAGGCATGTAACAGAGTAAAAAAAAGGTGACAACACATAGTAGGTATTTCCCCTGGGGAAATCGGTATGTCGATAAGTCAATATAATGTTAACAACCTAGATATGACTGTTGCAACCTATTTGGTTCTTGAATTATTTTTTACCTAATTCCCAATCATGTCACTGCCCTTTAACCCGTTGGCTAAGGGAACCAGATGTGTCATGCATTAACTCTATGGAATTGACACAATTTGGTAGGCAACAGGTTAACATACCTCTTTGTTGTTTCTCTTGTATTGAACAGAGTACAGGTTGACGAGGAGAGAAGAAAGGTTTATCAAGATGAACCAGCAAGCCCGAGCACTCAAGAGCATTTTAGCAAAATTACCAGACCAGTATGCCAACCGACCACTCTTCCTACAGACCATCAAGTAAGTGCTGTAGAGACAAGCAGGCCTTGCACAATTAACCAAATAGACCAATTTCATACTGTGTGCAGATTTTATGCATATCTTCTGACAGAGGTTGCTCTTGGCAATCTGATGGAGGCTTGCTGGACATAGCAACTATCAATGCTGCAAGTTGCATTTTCAGTATTGAAACTGTATTGTACAGATGAAAATATGGCTCATCACGAGGCTTCTGATGAAAAAAAAATATGTGTAAATCTGAATACATTATGGAACTGGTCTATTGGTATTGGGTGAATTTTATTTATTGCAAATATGATGGAAACATACCACATAATATTTTTTGCGTTCATTTTCATGAATTTTTTGTAATCAGAAGTAGTTTGATAAAATTGATAGAATAATGAATATTCATTATTGCTTAGAATGGTGTTATTTTTACATATAGTATGAAATATTATTGAATATAAGAATAGATGTTGCATTTGTAATTGTTACTTTCATTACTGAATGAAATACAAAACAGTATTTATAATAAACAAAAACATATTTAAACTAGTAATTTTTTTAGTACCACTAAAAACTCTTAAACATTTTGACCAGCATCCTAAGCACAAATTTGCTTTAACTCTGTCAGTGCCACACTGTGAACTTCATATGCAAAATCTATGGTGTTATGTTACAGTGGTATTGAGAGGGATAATTCTTAGGAGAGTAATTGTATGATTAAATTATTGTGTTTTTCCAGGGATATAGCCTGTGGCATCAAAGATCTTTTAGGAGCCCTCAACTCCATCTTCAAAGACGAGTCATTATTCAGGGATCCAGAGCAGAAAAGGGTAAGCAGAGAGCAAGTCAAAGTAATACTTCTACTAATCCAGATTTTTAAATATTGTTTTGTCCCCATTACAAGGATGGCCGGATTCACGTCACTCTCACAGTAATTGCCCGTACCCCCTCCCAACACTTCTTCCGATTTGGCACATCCTCCTCATTCAGCCCAACCCTCTTACTCTCCTCCACCACTTGCTTCTTCCATGTCTTCTTTCGTCACCCCTCCCCTTCAAACCATCCACCTGAAACTCAAGCGCCCTTCTCAAAACATAATCCACATTCCTCCTCAACACATGTCCATACCACCGTACTCTACTTGGCACTTGCCAACTGATCGACCGCTTCTTCCAAACAAAACATCTGCATCAAATCCTCAGTCTTCCTGTCCATCATGGAAGCTCTTTTCTCCACTTGATTTGCACACAGTGCTCATTAAAGTCAGGGTGCACTTTTGATCAATCCGACAAATTGTTCATCAGTTCTTGAAAAAAATCAAGGCATTGTCATGCCAAACTTCTGTTAATAAGAGCAAACCTAGAGAAAATTGTTTACAATGTCGTGTTAAGATTTGTAAATTATCAGCAAGCATATATCACTGTGTACGTTACGTATGTTAGGGGGGTTGGGATCCCCAACATTTTGTGTTTGTAATTTCTTGAAAATGCAGGCTTTTCAGAGCATGTAATGTCATGGCATCATATTATGTAGTTCTTTCTAAAAACAGTCAGGCAGCAGCGCTCCCAAAATCCCTTCCTTTTATGCAAATCGTATGCATGCGTGAACACGCCATGCATACGTAATGAGCTGAAACATATTATTTTCGAACGCCATATAAACTTAGAAAATGATTTCTTTTGGTTTAGTGTTATACATCATTTTAAAGGAGACATTTTAAGCTTTTCAGCTATATATTTCATTTTGACATTTGTATATTTTTTAAATGTGTAAATGATGGTTCAAATATTGTGTTAAAATTGGAATTCAGATGAATTTTTGAACAGTTGAAAGTCCAGTTAACTTTCATTGATTCTCACCAAATTTTACATCAGTGTGAAGAGCAACTATTCAACTTTTTATCTATGTTGTTTGTTTTGCTATTTATGTTTAATAACAGTCAGGAGCCAGCAGAATTTAACATGAGTACCTAATTACATCAGAGGAAAATGTGAGAAAGCATTCCATTGGATGCCAGGGTTTCCGGCTAAACTGTGATTGGCCAGAGGGATTACAAAACAAGCCTTGTCCAAATACACTGGGCAACAGGTGCAAATCAAGGTCATCACAGCGGGTGGTCTTGATTTGAATTACCCGCCACTGGGTGTGGAATCAGCCAATCACAAACCTGGAATGCAGAAATCCATGGTCATATATTGCATCTTTTCTGAGATTTTGCTGGCCTCCTGGGACTGATGATTAAAACATGAAATGGCAACGATGACATAGAGACAAAGCTGAATAGTTTCGGTCTTTACAATGAATGTAAAAATCAGAGAAGAATCAAACCAGATTTAGTATTATTTCGAGCTGATAAACAGAAAAGAAAAATTCACTGTCAATGATCTTTTTTTGACCTCAAGTTTTATGAATTAATCCAGTGAGTTCAAATTAAAGAATACATATAGTCATTTGAAGTTTGAAGTTGTCTTCTATTGGTAGTCATATCATCTCTTGTATCATCACACAATTGCTGATCATGAATATCACTTGCAATTTATAAAAGAGACGTGTCTCAGCTCATTAAGTATGCCAAAGCACATAGAAGCCAGTCTGTGTGTTCGCTTTTAGAAATTCCAGCTTTTTGCCTCATTATCTCTAGCGCTGCGGTCTGACTGAAAAAACACAATGGGAGAAAAATTAAATTTCATTTTAAACCAAACCTATTGCACTGCCCTTTAGCCCTAAAAAGACTGGGCTATTTTGATGGCTTGAAAGACTGGGGGGGGGGGGGCTAAACCCTTGAGATCTCGGCCGTGGGTCGCGCAATTAGTGTGAAATTTTTCACGCACATAGAGTCTCGTATAAACTACAAATTTGCACAATAGAATTTTAAAAAATATTATTTGTTTATTTTAGAATTAATTATGCAAATATATGCATGAAATCATATTTTTGCCCATAAAGCACTTAAAAAAATCTTATGAAGTGCTAGTTTTTGGAATAAATATTCCTCATGACATTTCCAACAATTTCCTGGAAAAGAAATTCCTGTATTGAAATTAATTTCTTGTGTATTTCATTGTTTTTTAAAATTTCTTATGTATTTCTTTGTTTTGTAAACCTTTTGTTTTCTATTGTTTTTTAGATGAAATTTGTCGGGGACACTTTTTATGATCATAAACAGCATCAAATTAATTAGTTCTACTCAGTGAAAGTAAAAATAATCACACATTTGTAAAGTTAGGCTGAAAACACAATTTGTATTGAACTTGTACATGAAATCACATTTTTGAGCGATTTTTGGTGTGACATGCTTGTACGAAATATTGCCTAACTTCCAAACCATGCACCCTGACGTGGTCTCAAAATATGCGCGAGATTCAAAAGAAAAAAGTTGTGAAGCGCCGCGGCAAGAGTTTTGCACGTTACGGAGTTATCGCGCGTATAGTCGAGGGGGGGCCTTTTAGGGCCCCCTCCATCCAGTCTTTTTCTGAAAATATATCTGCATGAAATATGTGGTGTATACAGTATCTTGTTTGTTTGACTAGGAGGGTCAATCCAGTATGTCTGTCTCATGATTGATTGGCATTTTGACTGGTTTTTCGCCTCGCAGACGCTGGAGCTGTACCGGAGAGAATTCATCCACTCATCCAAGGATTTTAGCCTCAAGCTCAAGACGTACTTCCGAGCTGGCAACATCACGGAGGTCTACGAGAGTGCCACCCACCTTATCCACCACATTAACTCAATCCTCAAACTTCTGAAGAGCATATGAATGGTGTGGCCGTTTTGATATCATTATTTTTAACATTATGTGAGTCAGCGGGGATGTTAAGGATATAGAAGAGGAAGATTAGTATTCTATTTAAACTGTTTGCACGCTTTTCCCCATTCAACAAACGACCCCAAGTGTGGGTTCTGTAATATACTAGAATAGATAACACCCTTTTTTATCTTTATATATTGTAATATCCATGTTATAATTTTGTATTGGAGTAGGTCAGTCAAAGTTCAGTGGGCGTGTTCACATCCTCCGTGCAGACCACGTCCCTTTCTCAAAGCTCTTGAATGTCTGTAAGGGTGTTCTACTAGATTGTTGACTAGGGAAATGAAGAGCTAGTTTCTTAGTTACATCGTCTCTTGAATACCACATTCATACTTACTGCGGAGTGATGTACATGTAACTCTGGAGTAAGTTTTTACTTACATGTGCTCTACCTTTAAATGCAAGTATGAATTTTTTTAATCCAGATTCAATCCAGAGTCCTCAACCCAAATTGAGAAGAGGGTTGCAAGCAGAGTAACTCTGAACCTGAAGTGTGTTTGTGGGTTCTAGCTGTTATTTCACCAAATAGTTTTCATGGAATCACATGGAAACTAGTGCAGATAACATCTGTGGTTCCTGTGAATGTGGATTGTACCAGTAGTGTGTATTTGGTTTGGATCAAAAGTATATTGATTCTCTTCAGGCCTTAGAATTACTCCACTTGGATATGCATGAAAGTGGTATCACTCAACCATGTATTTTGAAATCAGGAACAAACTTTTTTTGGGGGGGGGTGCAACATGGCTGATACAATTAGTCCCCTTTGTGTTGGAAAAAAAAAGCGTTTGTAGAAGTGAGTTGAATGTCTTTGATTTCGGGCAAATCTTTCAAAATTATCTCTAAAACGTTGTTTTGCTCCTGACATTTCCATATATGAAGCTGTTTGTCAAGTCTCATATGATAAAGTCTAGAGATATCTGGAACTGGGGTCTATGGAAAATTTGTCCAAAGGGGTTAAGAAACGATAATCCCTCATCCCTCAATCCCATGGTGAGTTCCACAAGTGGTACTAATTTTGGATTGTATGTCATATCTGCAAACTAGTAAGGCAAATGCGGGAATATAGATGGTGAAATGTATACTTGATATTTTCAAACGATGGTCTCCATGTGTGAACAATTCACTTAATCAGTGCCTCCTCCTATGACAATGTATGGTCACCATCATTGCTATCCCATTGCCTCCGAGATTCTAGAATTCCCAAAGAGTAGAGTAAGGGATTAAAAAATTT